>JAUMJL010001602.1:0-16813 GCA_033558185.1 Dromococcyx pavoninus | reverse complement strand
CCTGACCCCCCCCTTTTTGCCCCCCCGACCCCCTCAAACCCCCCTGACACCCCCTTTTTGCCCCCCCGACCCCTCCAACCCCCCCTGACCCCCCCTTTTTGCCCCCCCCCCCAGAGAAGGAGCCCCCCCCCGGCGCCCCCCGCCCCGACGCCCCCGGGAAGCGCCGCAAACTCTTCCGTCTCGACAGCGAAGGGGAAGAGGAGACGTCCTCGGGCAAGGTGACCCCAAAACTGCCCCAGGGACCCCCAAAACTGCCCCAGGGACCCCAAAACTGCCCCGGGGACCCCCAAAACTGCCCCGGGGACCTCAAAAACCACCCTGGGGACCCCAAAACTGCCCCGGGGACCCCCAAAAACTGCCCCGGGGACCCCAAAACTGCCCCAGGGACCCCAAAAACCATCCTGGGGACCCCAAAAAACTGCCCCGGGGACCCCAAAAACTGCCCTGGGGACCCCAAAAACTGCCCCAGGGACCCCAAAAACTGCCCCGGGGACCCCAAAAACTGCCCTGGGGACCCCCAAAACCGCCCCGAGGACCCCAAAACTGCCCTGGGGACCCCAAAACTGCCTCGGGGACCCCAAAAACTGCCCCGGGGACCCCAAAAACCATCCTGGGGACCCCAAAAAACTGCCCCGGGGACCCCAAAAACCATCCTGGGGACCCCAAAAACTGCCCCAGGGACCCCCAAAACTGCCCCGGGGACCCCAAAAACCATCCTGGGGACCCCAAAACTGCCCCAGGGACCCCAAAAACTGCCCTGGGGACCCCAAAACTGCCCCGGGGACCCCAAAACCGCCCTGGGGACCCCCAAAATTGCCCCAGGGGACCCCAAAAATGCCCCAGGGACCCCCAAAATTGCCCCGGGGACCTCAAAACTGCCCCGGGGACCCTGAAACCACCCCAGGGACCCCCAAAACTGCCCCGGGGACCCCAAAAACTGCCCTGGGGACCCCCAAAACCGCCCTGGGGACCCCAAAACTGCCCCAGGGACCCCCAAAACTGCCCCAGGGACCCCAAAAACTGCCCCGGGGACCCCAAAAACTGCCCCGGGGACCCCAAAATAACCCCCCCTCACCCCCTTGTATCCCCCCCCCAGGAGGAAGAGGAGGAGGAGGAGCCGCGACAGCGACGGCGACGACGGCGACCGAAGGGGGGGGAACCCCCGGGGGGGACACGGAGGGGCCCCCAGGAACCCTCGGACGGTGGGAACTGGGAGGGGGGGGGGCACTGGGGGCACTGGGGGGCAATTGGGGCCATTGGGGGGCAATGGGGGCATTGGGGGGCAATTGGGGCCATTGGGGGGCAATTGGGATATTGGGGGGCAGTGGGGGACATTGGGGGGCAATGGGAGAACTGGGGGGGCAATTGGAGACACTGGGGGGCAATTGGGAGGTCTTGGGGCCATTGGGGGGGCAATTGGGGCACCGGGGGGGGCAATTGGGGGGCAATGGGGGCACTGGAGGGTCTTGGGGACATTGGGGGGCAGTTGGGGTATTGGGGGGCACTGGGGGGCAATGGGAGCACTGGGGGGCAATTGGGGGGGGGGTCTGGGGTGACCTTGGGGTCTTGGGGACCCCCTTGGTGGGGGGGTGGGGGTGTTGACCTCTCGGTGACCCCTTTCCGTGCTCCCCTCCCCCCCAGAGGAGGAAGAGGCCGAGGCCGCCGCCCCCTCCCCCAAAGCCCCGCCCTTCGCCGCCCCCTCCCCCCCTTGCTCTTCCTCCTCCTCCCCCCCCTCCTCCCCTTCCTCTTCCTCCTCTTCTTCCTCTTCCTCCTCCTCTTCCTCCTCCTCCTCCTCCTCCTCCTCTTCCTCCGAGGACGAGAGCGCGGCCGAGGAACCCCCCGAGCCCCCCGCGGCCCCCGACGCCAGAGCCCGGTGAGTGGCCCCAGTTTGGGGCGTTTCATCCCAGTTTGAGTCATTTCCCCCCCAGTTTGGGGCGTTTCATCCCAGTTTGGGTCATTTCCCCCCAGTTTGGGTCATTTCCCCCAGTTTGGGTCATTTCCCCCCCAGTTTGGGGCATTTCCCCCCCAGTTTGGGTCATTTCCCCCCAATTTTGGGTCATTTTCCCCCCCAATTTGGGTCATTTCCCCCCAATTTTGGGTCATTTCCCCCCCAATTTGGGTCATTTCCCCCCAATTTTGGGTCATTTCCTCCCAGTTTTGGGTCATTTCCCCCCAGTTTGAGTCATTTCCCCCCCAGTTTGGGTCATTTCCCCCCCAGTTTGGGGCATTTCCCCCCCGGTTTGGGTCATTTTCCCCCCCAATTTTGGGTCATTTTCCCCCAATTTTGGGTCATTTCCCCCCCAGTTTGAGTCATTTCCCCCCCAATTTTGGGTCATTTCCCCCCCAATTTGGGTCATTTTCCCCCAATTTGGGTCATTTTCCCCCAGTTTTGGGTCATTTCCCCCCAGTTTTGGGTCATTTCCCCCCAGTTTGAGTCATTTCCCCCCAATTTTGGGTCATTTCCCCCCCAATTTTGGGTCATTTCCCCCCCAATTTGGGTCATTTCCCCCCAATTTTGGGTCATTTCCCCCCAGTTTGGGTCATTTCCCCCCAGTTTTGGGTCATTTCCCCCCCAGTTTGGGTCATTTTCCCCCAGTTTTGGGTCATTTCCCCCCAATTTGGGTCATTTCCCCCAGTTTGGGTCATTTCCCCCCAGTTTGGGTCATTTCCCCCCAGTTTTGGGTCATTTCCCCCCCAGTTTGGGTCATTTTCCCCCCAGTTTTGGGTCATTTCCCCCCCAATTTGGGTCATTTCCCCCCAGTTTTGGGTCATTTCCTCCCAATTTTGAGTCTTTCCATCCAATTTGGGTCATTTTCCCCCAGTTTGGGTCTTTTCCCCCCAATTTGAGTCATTTCCCCCCCAGTTTGGGTCATTTCCCCCCCAATTTGGGTCATTTTCCCCCCAGTTTTGGGTCATTTCCCCCCCAGTTTGAGTCATTTCCCCCCCAGTTTGGGTCATTTCCCCCCAGTTTGGGTCATTTCCCCCCCAGTTTGGGTCATTTCCCCCCCCAATTTGGGTCATTTCCCCCCCCAGTTTGAGTCATTTCCCCCCCAGTTTGGGTCATTTCCCCCCAGTTTGGGTCATTTCCCCCCAATTTTGGGTCATTTCCCCCCAGTTTTGGGTCATTTCCCCCCAGTTTGAGTCATTTCCCCCCAATTTTGGGTCATTTCCCCCCAGTTTGAGTCATTTCCCCCCCCCAGTTTTGGGTCATTTCCCCCCAGTTTGGGTCATTTCCCCCCCAGTTTTGGGTTATTTCCCCCCAATTTTGGGTCATTTCCCCCCCCAGTTTGAGTCATTTCCCCCCAGTTTCAGAGCCCCTCCCCCTAATTCAGAGCCCCTCCCCCAATTTCCAGCCCCTCCCCCAATTTCCAGCCCCTCCCCCCAATTTAGGTCTCTCCTCCCCCCTCGCCATTTCCAGCCCCTCCCAACTCCAAGCCCCTCCCCCATTTTGCCCCTCCCAATTTGACCCCTCCCCCCGATTTTTTGAGCCCTCCCCCCTCGCTGACCACCCCTCCCCCCCTCTTCTCTCCCCACAGCGCCCCCCCCCTCCCCCCCGCCCCTCCTCCCCCATCCCCCTGCTGCCCCCCCCCAAGAAACGCCGCAAGACCGAGGAGCCCCCCCACCCCCCACCCCTCCCCCTCCTTCTTCCCCCCTCCCCCCACCCCCCTCCCTCCTCCCTCCGTCTCCCCCCACCCCCGCCCCTTCCCCCACCCCCGCCCCGCCGCCCCCGCCCCCCACCCCCCGCGCCGGGCGGCCCCCCACCAGGCCCCGCCCCCTCCTCAGGCCACGCCCCCTCCCCGCCCCGTCTCCAACCTCCCCGCAGACCACGCCTCCCTCGTCAAGAGTTGGGTGGAAGAGTCGGGGGGTCCCGTCCCCCCCTTCCCTCGGCGCCCCCAGCCCCGCCCCCGCTCTGCCCCGCCCCCTCCCGAGCGCCTCCTGGGGGCTTCCTCGCTGCTGGAATTGGCCCGTGGGCACCAACCCCCCCGGGGGGGCGGCCGGGGGGGACCTGGCCGTGTTGGCCGCCATCGCCCTGACGCGAGGAGACGGCGGCGAAGGAGGAGAACAGGAAGAGGAGAGCGAAGAAGGGGGCGAGAAAGATGGCGGACGACCCCCCCCGGGCGCCGGAACCCGCCTTCCTCCTCCTCTTGGAGCACAATTACGCCATGGCGGCGCGGCCCGCCCACGCCCACGCCCACGCCCACGCCCACGCCGCCAACATGGCCGCCGCGCCCCACGCGGCCGAAGCCTTGCGTCTGGAACCGGCGGCCCGCCGACATCCTGGAAGCCCCCGAGGAGGTGGTGGTGGAGGCGTCGCCGGAAACGGAAGGAGGAGGAGGAGTCACCGCCGCCACGCGACCGGCGCGGCCGCCATTGCCGTCGGCGCCAACGAGGCCGCCGGCGCCGCCATCGCGACGCAAACGGCACCGCCCGCCCCCCCGCCCCGGCGCCTTCGGGGTCCAGCGAGAGCGAGGAGGAGGAGGAGAGCAGCGAGGAGGAGGAGGAGGAGGAGGAAGAAGAGGAGGAAGAGGGGACGAGGAGGTGGTTGAGGTCGCGGGGGTCGCGGCCGCCATCGTCGCCGCCGCCGCGCGAGTTCCCGCCGCGCAGCGAGTTCGAGCAGATGACGATCCTCTACGACATCTGGAGCTCGGGGTTGGACGCCGAGGACATGAGGTTCTTGCGTCTCACCTACGAGCGGCTCCTGCAGGAGGACAGCGGCTCCCATTGGCTCAACGACACCCACTGGGTGCCCCACACCGATATCCTGGGGGGACGCGGCGGCGGGGTCGAGGGCGGCGGGTGTCGGAGGTTGTGGGGGTCATTGGTGTTGGGTATCGTTGGGTTTGGGGTCAAGACTGTTGGGTATTGGGGGTGGTGGGATCATTGGTGTTGGGTATCATTAGGTTTGGGGTCAAGGGGATGGGGTTTGGGGTCAAGGTTGTTGAGTATCGTTGGGTTTGGGGTCAAGGAGATGGGGTTTGGGGTCAAGGTTGTTGAGTATCGTTGGGTTTTGGGTCAAGACTGTTGGGTGTTGGAGATGATTGGGTCATTGGTGTTGGGTATTGTTGGGTTCGGGGTCAAGGAAGTTGTGTATCGTTGGGTTTGGGGTCAAGACTGTTGGGTATTGGAGGTGGTGGGATCATTGGTGTTGGGTATCGTTGGGTTTGGAGTCAAGGGGATGGGGTTTGGGGTCAAGGTTGTTGAGTATCGTTGGGTTTGGGGTCAAGGAGATGGGGTTTGGGGTCAAGGTTGTTGAGTATCGTTGGGTTTTGGGTCAAGACTGTTGGGTGTTGGAGATGATTGGGTCATTGGTGTTGGGTATCGTTGGGTTTGGGGTCAAGGGGATGGGGTTTGGGGTCAAGGTTGTTGAGTATCATTGGGTTTGGGGTCAAGACTTGGGTATCGGAGGTGGTGGGGACGTGAGGATGGGTTTTGGGGTCAAGGTTGTTGGGTATCCTTGGGTTTGGGGTCAAGACTGTTGGGTATTGGAGGTGGTGGGATCATTGGTGTTGGGTATCGTTGGGTTTGGGGTCAAGGAGATGGGGTTTGGGGTCAAGATTGTTGGGTATCGTTGGGTTTAGGGTCAAGGTTGTTGGGTAGCAGAGGTGGTGGGGACCTGAAGACGGGTTTTGGGTCAAGGTTGTTGAGTATCGTTGGCTTTGGGGTCAAGACTGTTGGGTGTTGGAGATGATGGGGTCATTGGTGTTGGGTATCGTTGGGTTTGGGGTCAAGGGGATGGGGTTTGGGGTCAAGGTTGTTGGGTATCGTTGGGTTTAGGGTCAAGGTTGTTGGGTATCGTTGGGTTTAGGGTCAAGGTTGTTGGGTATCGTTGGGTTTAGGGTCAAGGTTGTTGGGTAGCAGAGGTGGTGGGGACCTGAGGACGGGTTTTGGGTCAAGGTTGTTGAGTATCGTTGGCTTTGGGGTCAAGACTGTTGGGTGTTGGAGATGATGGGGTCATTGGTGTTGGGTATCGTTGGGTTTGGGGTCAAGGGGATGGGGTTTGGGGTCAAGGTTGTTGGGTATCGTTGGGTTTAGGGTCAAGGTTGTTGAGTATCGTTGGGTTTAGGGTCAAGGTTGTTGGGTATCCAGAGGTGGTGGGGACGTGGGGATGGGTTTTGGGGTCAAGGTTGTTGGGTATCGTTGGCCTTGGGGTCATTGGTGTTGGGTATTGGGGTCATGGGGATGGGTTTGGGGTCAAGAGGATGGGTTTGGGGTCAAAGGGATGGCTTTGGGGGTCGTCGGGACGTTGCTCTCCAGAGATGTCCCCGTGGTTCTCCTTGACCCCCCCCCGCACTGACGCGGTGGCGCAGCCCCGGGCGCCGCTGGGCGGGACCTCGCGGGCACCGGACGGGCAGCGCCCGCAGCGAGGGCTTCTACGCCATCGACCGCCAGGAGAAGGCGCGGTACCTGCACCCCCGGCCCCAGCGCGGCGCCCCCGACCCCCAGGTAGGGGCCTCCTCCACCTCCTCCACCTCCAGCTCCACCTCCATCTCCATCTCCATATCCACCTCCATCTCCACCTCCACCTCCACCTCCATCACCTCCACCACCTCCATCTCCACCTCCATCTCCACCTCCATCTCCACCTCCACCTCCATCACCTCCATCACCTCCACCACCTCCATCTCCACCTCCATCTCCACCTCCATCTCCACCTCCTCCATCTCCACCACCTCCACCTCCACCACCTCCACCTCCATCTCCACCTGCTCCATCTCCACCTCCATCTCCACCTCCATCTCCACCTCCATCTCCACCACCTCCATCTCCACCTGCTCCATCTCCACCTCCATCTCCACCTCCATCTCCACCTCCATCTCCACCACCTCCATCACCTCCACCACCTCCATCTCCACCTCCACCACCTCCATCTCCACCTCCACCTCCTCCATCTCCACCTCCACCTCCTCCATCTCCACCTCCACCACCTCCATCTCCACCTCCACCTCCTCCATCTCCACCTCCACCTCCTCCATCTCCACCTCCACCTCCTCCATCTCCACCTCCTCCACCTCCATCTCCACCTCCATCTCCACCTCCTCCATCTCCACCACCTCCACCTCCACCACCTCCACCTCCATCTCCACCTCCTCCATCTCCACCTCCATCTCCACCTCCGCCATCTCTACCTCCACCACCACCTCCATCTCCACCTCCACCTCCATCACCATTTCCACCTCCATCACCTCCACCACCTCCATCTCCACCACCTCCACCTCCATTTGCATCTCCACCTCCACCACCTCCACGTCCATCTCCACCTCCGCCTGCACCACCACCTCCACCTCCATCTCCACCTCCACCATCTCCACCTCCACCTCCTCCATCTCCACCTCCACCACCTCCACCTCCATCTCCACCTCCATCTTCACCTCTACCTCCATCTCCACCTCTACCAACTCCATCTCCACCTCCACCACCTCCACCTCCATCTCCACCTCCTCCATTTCCACCTCCACCTCCACCACCTCCACCACCACCTCCATCTCCACCTCCACCACCACCTCCACCTCCATCTCCACCTCCACCACCTCCACCTCCACCTCCACCTCCTCCGACCTATTCCATCTCCACCTCCACCACCTCCATCTCCGTTGTCTCCATCTCCATCCCCACCTCCACCTCCATCTCCCCCACCTCCACCTCCGACCTTCTCCATCTCCACCTCCAGCCACCGCTACCACTTCCATCTCCATCTCCTCCACCTTCTCCACCACCTCCATCTCCACCTCCTCCTCCTCCTCCTCCTCGTCCCCCTGCTCCCCCACCCTGACCCACGGTCCCTCCCCACCGCTCTCCTCTCCGCCCCCAGGGTCCCAACCGGGTGCTCTCGGAGCGGCGCTCGGAGCAGCGGCGCCTCCTCAGCGCCATCGGCTCGGCCGCCCTCCTGGACAGTGACCTCCTCAAGCTCAACCAGCTCAAGGTGGGACCCGAGCGCCGTCACCACCACCCGGGCTCCGTGTCCTCCGTGCTCTCTGTGTCCGTGTCCGTCCGTCCACCTTCTCCACGTCCATCTTCTCCATCCTGACCTTCTCCACCTCCCCGCCCGTGTCCTCCACGTCCATCACTCCACGTTCTCCTCGTTGATCTCCTCCATCCCGTGCTCTCCGTGTCCTCCACGTCCTCCTCTCCACGTTCTCCTCCTCCTCCTCTCCGTGTTCTTCCTCCCGCGTCCTCCCTCTCCTTCTCTCCACCTTCTCCGTGTCCCTGTCCTCCGTATCCGTGTCCTCCACCTTCTCCTCTCCCCGTGGGTCCGTCCCCCCCCCCCAGATCCTTCACCCCCCTCCCTGTTTCCCCCCTCCTCAACCAAGTTCCGGAAGAAGCGCCTCCGCTTCGGCCGCAGCCGCATCCACGAGTGGGGCCTCTTCGCGATGGAGCCGATCGCGGCCGACGAGATGGTCATCGAGTACGTGGGGCAGAGCGTCCGCCAGGTCAGCCCGAGACCTCCTGTGGCCACCATGAACCCCCCCGTGGCCACCTCAACCACCCCATGGCCACCTCAACCACCCCATGGTGACCCCCAACCACCCCATGGTGACCCCCAACCACCCCTTGGCCACCTCAACCACCCCTTGGTGACCCCAAAGCACCCCTTAGTGACCCCCAAGCACCCCTTGGTGACCCCCAACCACCCCTTGACCACCTCAACTTCCCCATGGCCACCTCAACCACCCCTTGGTGACCCCAAAGCACCCCATGGTGACCCCCAACCACCCCATGGCCACCTCAACCACCCCTTGGTGACCCCCAACCACCCCATGGTGACCCCAAACCACCCCTTGGCAACCTCAACCACCCCTTGGTGACCCAAAACCACCCCTTGGTGACCCCCAACCACCCCTTGGTGACCCCCAACCACCCCTTGGCCACCTCAACCTTCCCTTGGTGACCCCAAACCACTCCTTGGTGACCCCCAACCACCCCTTGGTGACCCCCAAATCACCCCTTGGCCACCTCAGCCACCCCGTGGCGACCCCAAACCACCCCTTGGTGACCTCCAAGTACTCCTTGGTGACCCCCAACCACCCCTTGGCCACCTCAGCTTCCCCATGGCCACCTCAGCCACCCCTTGGTGACCCCAAACCACTCCTTGGTGACCCCCAACCACCCCATGGTGACCCCAAACCACCCCTTGGTGACCCAAAACCACCCCTTGGTGACCCCAAACCACCCCTTGGCCACCTCAACCACCCCATGGCCACCTCAACCACCCCTTGGTGACCCCCACGGGTGCTCTCAGCCCCCCTGGGGTGACCCCCCCTGGCCGTGGTGTCCCCAGGTGGTGGCCGACATGCGGGAGAAGCGCTACGTGCGGGAGGGCATCGGGAGCAGTTACCTCTTCCGCGTGGACCACGACACCATCATCGACGCCACCAAGTGCGGCAACTTGGCGCGGTTCATCAACCACTGCTGCACGGTGAGGGGGGGGCCCGGCCCCACAACTGACCCCAAACTGCCCCGAATGACCCCAGACTGCCCCAAAACCACCCAAAATGACCCAAAACCGCCCCGAAATGACCCAAAACTGCCCCAAAGTGACCCAAAATGACCTCCAACCACCCCAAAACCACCCAAAATGACCCCAAACCGCCCCAAAATGACCCAAAACTGCCCCAAAGTGACCCAAAATGACCTCCAACCACCCCAAAACCACCCAAAATGACCCAAAACCGCCCCAAAATCACCCAAAATGACTGAAAACCACCCCAAAATGACCCAAAACCGCCCCAAAATGACCCAAAATGACCTCCAAGCACCCCAAAACCACCCAAAATGACCCAAAACCGCCCCAAAATGACCCAAAATGACCACAAACCAACCCAAAATGACCCAAAACCGCCCCAAAACCACCCAAAATGACTGAAAACCACCCCAAAACCACCCAAAATGACCCAAAACCGCCCCAAAACCACCCAAAATGACCCAAAACCGCCCCAAAATGACCCAAAACTGCCCCAAAGTGACCCAAAATGACCTCAAACCACCCCAAAACCACCCAAAATGACCCAAAACCGCCCCAAAATGACCCAAAACCACCCCAAAACCACCCAAAATGACCCCAAACCACCCCAAAACCACCCAAAGTGACCCAAAACCACCCCAAAACCACCCAAAATGATCCCAAAAACACCCCAAATGACCCCAAAATGACCCAAAACCGCCCCAAAATGACCCAAAACCTCCCAAAAACCACCCAAAATGACTGAAAACCACCCCAAAATGACCCAAAACTGCCCCAAAGTGACCCAAAACCACCCCGAAACCACCCAAAATGACCCAAAACCGCCCTAAAATCACCCAAAATGACTGAAAACCACCCCAAAATGACCCAAAACTGCCCCAAAGTGACCCAAAATGACCTCCAACCACCCCAAAACCACCCAAAATGACCCAAAACCGCCCCAAAATCACCCAAAATGACTGAAAACCACCCCAAAATGACCCAAAAGTGACCCAAAACCACCCCGAAACCACCCAAAATGACCCCAAACCGCCCCAAAATGACCCAAAACCTCCCCAAAAGATCCCAAACCACCCTGAAACCACCAAAAATGACCCAAAAAGATCCAAAACCGCCCCAAAATGACCCCAAACCACCCAAAATGACCCCAAACCGCCCCAAAATAACCCAAAACCTCACCCAAACCACCCCGAAACCACCCAAAATGACCCCAAAAAGACCCCAAATGACCCCAAAATGACCCAAAACCACCCCAAAACCACCCAAAATGACCCAAAACCACCCAAAATGACCCCAAACCACCCCAAAAGATCCCAAACCACCCTGAAACCACCAAAAATGACCCAAACCCGCCCCAAAACCACCCAAAATGACCCCAAAACGACCCAAAATGACCCAAAACCGCCCCAAAACCACCCCAAAACCACCCAAAATGACCCCAAACCGCCCCAAAATGACCCAAAACTGCCCCAAAGTGACCCAAAACCACCCAAAATTACCCCAAACCACCCAAAAATCACCCAAAATGACCCAAAACCGCTCCAAAACCACCCCAAAATGACCCAAAACCATCCAAAATGACCCCAAACTGCCCCAAAATGACCCATAAACGACCCAAAATGACACAAAACCACCCAAAGTGACCCAAAACCACCCCAAAATCACTCAAAATGACCCCAAAACTGGCCCAAAATCACCCCAAAATGACCCCAAAACACCCCAAAACCACCTCAAACTATCTCAAACCATCCAAGATGACCTCAAACCACCCCAAAATGACCCCAAACCACCCCAAAATGACCCCAAACCTTCCAAAATGACCTCAAAATGACCTCAAACCACCTCAAACCATCTCAAACCACCCCAAAAATGACCTCAAAGCATCCAAGATGACCTCAAACCACCCCAAAATGACCTCAAACCACCCCAAAACCATCCCAAAACCCCCTCAAACCATCTCAAACCACCCCCAAATGACCCCAAACCATCCAAAATGACCTCAAAATGACCTCAAACCACCTCAAACCATCTGAAACCACCCAAAATGACCTCAAACCACCCCAAAACATCCCAAAACCACCTCAAACCATCTCAAACCACCTCAAGATGACCCCAAACCACCCAAAATGACCTCAAACCACCCCAAAATGACCCCAAACCTTCCAAAATGACCTCAAAATGACCTCAAACCACCTCAAACCATCTCAAACCACCCCAAAAATGACCTCAAAGCATCCAAGATGACCCCAAACCACCCAAAATGACCTCAAATCACCCCAAAACCACCCCAAAACCATCCCAAAACCACCTCAAACCATCTCAAACCATCCAAGATGACCCCAAACCACCCCAAAATGACCTCAAATCACCCCAAAACCACCCCAAAACCATCCCAAAACCACCTTAAACCACCTCAAACCACCTCAAGATGACCCCAAACCACCCAAAATGACCTCAAACCACCCCAAAATGACCCCAAAACATCCCAAAACCACCCCAAACCATCTCAAACCATCCAAGATGACCTCAAACCACCCCAAAATGACCTCAAACCACCCCAAAATGACCCCAAACCATCCAAAATGACCTCAAAATGACCTCAAACCACCTCAAACCATCTCAAACCACCCCAAAAATGACCCCAAACCATCCAAAATGACCTCAAATCACCCCAAAACCACCCCAAAACATCCCAAAACCACCTCAAACCATCTCAAACCATCCAAGATGACCTCAAACCACCCAAAATGACCTCAAACCACCCCAAGACCACCCCAAAACACCCCAAACCACCTCAAACCATCTCAAACCATCCAAGATGACCCCAAACCACCCAAAATGACCCCAAACCATCCAAAATGACCTCAAAATGACCTCAAACCACCTCAAACCATCTCAAACCACCCCAAAACCACCCCAAAACATCCCAAAACCACCTCAAACCATCTCAAACCATCCAAGATGACCTCAAACCACCCCAAAATGACCTCAAACCACCCCAAACCCCCCTCTGACCCCCCCCAAACTGACCGGACGCCGTGTGTGTCCCCCATCCCCAGCCCAACTGCTACGCCAAGGTCATCACCATCGAGGCCCAGAAGAAGATCGTCATCTACTCGAAGCAGCCGATCGGCGTCAACGAGGAGATCACCTACGACTACAAATTCCCTCTGGAGGACACCAAGATCCCCTGTCTGTGCCGCACCGAGAGCTGCCGCGGCTCCCTCAACTAGGGTGGGGGGACACGGGGGGCCTGGGGCCACCACCGAGGGGCCTGGGGCCACCACCGAGGGGCCTGGGGCCACCAGGGTTGACGTTGGGGCCACCACCGTTGACTTTAAGACATCATGGTTGACGTTGGAGCCACCAGGGTTGACGCTGAGGACGTTGTCGTTGATGTGGAACCAACGTGGTTGACGTTGGAGGCACCACCGTTGACTTGAAGACATCATGGTTGACGTTGGAGGCACCAGGGTTGACGTTGAGGCTGCCACCATTGACTTGAGAACATAATGGTTGATGTTGGAAGCACCAGGGTTGACGTTTGGAGGCACCACCGTTGACTTGAGGACATCATGGTTGACGTTGGAGCCACCAGAGTTGACGCTGAGGACGTTGTCGTTGATGTGGAACCAACGTGGTTGATGTTGGAGGCACCAGGGTTGACGTTGGAGGCACCACCGTTGACTTGAGGACATCATGGTTGACGTTGGGGCCACCACCGTTGACTTGAGGACATCATGGTTGACGGTTGGGACCACCAGGGTTGACGTTGAGGCTGCCACCATTGACTTGAGAACATAATGGTTGATGTTGGAAGCACCAGGGTTGACGTTTGGAGGCACCACCGTTGACTTGAGGACATCATGGTTGACGTTGGAGCCACCAGGGTTGACGCTAAGGACGTTGTCGTTGATGTGGAACCAACGTGGTTGACGTTGGAGGCACCACCGTTGACTTGAGGACATCATGGTTGACGTTGGAGCCACCAGGGTTGACGTTGAGGACGTTGTCGTTGATGTGGAACCAACGTGGTTGACGTTGGAGGCACCAGGGTTGACGTTGGAGGCACCACCGTTGACTTGAGGACATCATGGTTGATGTTGGGGCCACCAGGGTTGACATTGAGGCTGCCACCATTGACTTGAGAACATAATGGTTGATGTTGGAAGCACCAGGGTTGACGTTGGAGGCACCACCGTTGACTTGAGGACATCGTGGTTGACTTGAGGACATCGTGGTTGACGTTGGGGCCACCAGGGTTGAGTTGAGGACATCGTGGTTGATGTTGGAACCAACATGGTTGACGTTGGAGCCACCAGGGTTGACGTTGAGGACGTTGTCGTTGATGTGGAACCAACGTGGTTGACGTTGGAGGCACCACCGTTGACTTTAAGACATCATGGTTGACGTTGGGGCCATCACCGTTGACTTTAAGACATCGTGGTTGATGTTGGAGCCACCAGGGTTGACGTTGGGGCCACCAGGGTTGACGCTGAGGACGTTGTCGTTGATGTGGAACCAACGTGGTTGACGTTGGAGGCACCAGGGTTGACGTTGGAGGCACCACCATTGACTTGAGGACATCGTGGTTGACGTTGGGGCCACCACCGTTGACTTGAGGACATCATGGTTGATGTTGGGGCCACCAGGGTTGACATTGAGGCTGCCACCATTGACTTGAGAACATAATGGTTGATGTTGGAAGCACCAGGGTTGACGTTGGAGGCACCACCGTTGACTTGAGGACATCGTGGTTGACTTGAGGACATCGTGGTTGACGTTGGGGCCACCAGGGTTGAGTTGAGGACATCGTGGTTGATGTTGGAACCAACATGGTTGACGTTGGGGCCGCCACGGTTGACGCTGAGGACGTTGTCGTTGATGTGGAACCAACGTGGTTGACGTTGGAGGCACCAGGGTTGACGTTGGAGGCACCACCGTTGACTTTAAGACATCATGGTTGACGGTTGGGGCCACCAGGGTTGACGTTGAGGCTGCCACCATTGACTTGAGAACATAATGGTTGATGTTGGAAGCACCAGGGTTGACGTTTGGAGGCACCACCGTTGACTTGAGGACATCATGGTTGACGTTGGAGCCACCAGGGTTGACGCTGAGGACGTTGTCGTTGATGTGGAACCAACGTGGTTGACGTTGGAGGCACCAGGGTTGACGTTGGAGGCACCACCGTTGACTTGAGGACATCGTGGTTGACTTGAGGACATCCTGGTTGACGTTGGGGCCACCACCGTTGACTTTAAGACATCATGGTTGACGTTGGAGCCACCAGGGTTGACGTTGGGGCCACCGAGGTTGACGTGAGGACATCATGGTTGATGTTGGGACAACCACCATTGAGTTGAGGACATCGTGGTTGACTTGAGGACATCATCGTTGACGTTGGGGCCACCAGGGTTGATGTTGGACCCAACGTGGTTGACGTTGGAGGCACCACCGTTGACTTGAGGACATCATGGTTGGCGTTGAGGACGTCATCGTTGACGTTGGGGCCACCAAGGTTGACGTTGGAGGCTCCACCGTTGACTGGAGGACGTTGTTGTTGACGTTGAGGACGTTGTGGTTGGCGCGAGGACGTCCCCAGAGTGACCTCGGGGTGACCCTGGCGGCCATGACACCCCCCGGCGGCCATGACACCAACATGGTGGCCATGACACCCCAGGGCAGCCGTGATGTCCCCACGGCAGCCATGACACCCCTTGGTTGCCTTGACAACCCCTGGTGGCCATGACACCCCCAGGGTAGCTGTGATGTCCCCACGGCAGCCATGACACCCCCTGGTGGCCATGACACCCCAGGGCAGCCATGATGTCCCCACGGCAGCCATGACACCCCCTGGCAGCCATGACACCCCCAGGGCAGCCATGATGTCCCCACGGCAGCCATGATAACCCCTGGTGGCCATGACACCCCCAGGGCAGCCATGATGTCCCCACGGCAGCCATGATAACCCCTGGCAGCCATGATGTCCCCACGGCGGCCATGACACCCCCTGGTGGCCATGACACCCCAGGGTAGCTGTGATGTCCCCACGGCAGCCATGACACCCCCTGGCAGCCATGACACCTCCAGTGCAGCCATGATGTCCCCACGGCAGCCATGATAACCCCTGGCAGCCATGATGTCCCCACGGCAGCCATGATAACCCCTGGTGGCCATGACACCCCAGGGCAGCTGTGATGTCCCCATGGCGGCCATGACATGCCCTGGCAGCCATGACACCCCCAGGGCAGCCATGATGTCCCCATGGCGGCCATGACACCCCCCGGTGGCCATGACACCCCCTGCCCTTCCCCCCCCTTGGCTGTTTCTTGTAGAAACTCAGGGGGTCCAGGCCCCTCCCCCCCCACCACTCTGTAAATTTGGGGGGGGGGGCCTGACCACCCTTTCCCCCCCCTCCCCCCTGTAAATACGGGGGAGGGGGGGGCCCTGGCAGTGCCCCCTCCCCCCCCCTGTACATAGTGTGGATATGGGGGACCCCCCCCCGGGGCCCCCCCTTTTTATAAAGAGGCCACGAGCTTTGAGACTGAGTTGGGGGTGTCTTGGGGGGGGGGGGGATCGTGGGGGGGGGTCAGGGGTCGGGGGGGCAACACAAGGGGTTGGGAGAGGGGGTTGGGGACACGGGGGGGGGTCAAGGAGGGGGGAAATTTAGGGGGGTGGGGGGGGCACTCAATGGGAGGGGTCGGGGGGGCACACAGGGGGGTTGGGGGGGATAAGGGGGGGTTGTTGGGAGGGACACGGGGGGGGGTGGGGGGGGAATAGGGGGGTCGGGGGGGGTCACAAAGGGGTTTTGGGGGGGTTCTTGGGGGAGTTGGGGAGGACACGGGGGGGTGGGGGGGGGGTCACAAAGGGATTTTGGGGGGGAGTTGGGGAGGACCCGGGGGGGGAGGGGGGAAGAGGGGGGTCACAAAGGGGTTTTGGGGGGGATCTGGGGGGGGTTGGGGGACACAGGGGGGTCGGGAAGGGGGCATTTGGGGGGGGTCACGGGAAGGGGGGGAGGAGACGGACCCAAAGGGGCTTGGGGGGGCGGGGGGCGGGGGGGGGGAGATGGGGGGTGGGGGACCAGCGCCCCTCCCCCCTCTGTTGAGCCGATCCCCACAGCCCCTCCCCCCCACTTTTCCCTTCCCACCCCTTCCCCGCCCCTCCCCCCCTCCATCGGCCCTGACCCCCGCGGGACCCCAGGGCCCCTCCCCCCGCTCCACCCCACCCCCCCACTCCACCCCCCTTTTTGCCTTGACCTGGAGGTGGGGGGGGGGGGTGGGGAGGAGTTGGAGGGGGGGGGGGAGGGGAAGGGAAGCGGGCGAGGAACTCGGGGCCCCTCCCCCATCCCAA
>JAUMJL010001601.1:0-61072 GCA_033558185.1 Dromococcyx pavoninus | reverse complement strand
GAAATCCCAGAAATGGGCAGAGGAACCCAAAATTGGGCGGAGGGACCCAGAAATGGGCGGAGGGACTCAAAAATGGATTGAGGAACCCGAAAATGGATTGAGGAACCCGAAAATGGATTGAGGAACCCAAAAAAAACATTTAGGAATGCAAAAATGGGCTGAGGAAAGCAAAAATGAGTAAAGGGACCCAAAAATATATTGAGGGAACCAAAAATGGTCTGAGGAAATAAAAAATAGATTGAAAGACCCAAAAATATATTGAGGGACCCAAAAATGGATTGAGGAAACCTAAAATGGATTGAGGAAACCAAAAATGGGCTGAGGAAAGCAAAAATGCTTTGAGGAAACCAAAAATGGACGTAGAAACACAAAAATGGGCTGAAAAAATAAAAAATGGATTGAGGAACCCAGAAATGGGCTGAGGAACACAAAACTGTGTGGAGGCACCCAAAAATGAGTCGAGGGACCCAAAAATTGATTGAGAGCTCAAAAAATGGTCTGAGGAAATTAAAAATAATTTGAAAGACCCAAAAATGGATTGAGGAAACCAAAAATGGGCCGAGGGATCCAAAAATGGGCGGAGGGACCCAAAAATGGATTCAGGAAGTAAAAAATGGGCTTAGAAACAAAAAAATGGATTGAGGAAACCAAAAATGGATTGAGGAAACGAAAAATCGATTCAGGAAGCAAAAAAAAGGATTGATGACAGCAAAAATGGATTGAGGAACAGAAAAATGGGTTGAGGAAAAAAAATGGATTGAAAGATCCAAAAATGTATTGAGGAAACCAAAAACGGATTAAGGAAACCAAAAACGGATTGAGGAACCCAAAAATGGATTGAGGAACCCAAAAATGGATTTAGGAACGCAAAAATGGGCTGAGGAAATAAAAAATGGATAGAGGAACCCAGAAATGGGCTGAGGAAACCAAAAATGGGCGGAGGGACCCAAAAATGGGCCGAGAGACCCAAAAATGGATTGAGGGCACCACAACTGTTCTGAGGAAATTAAAAATAGATTGAAAGACACAGAAATGGATTGAGAGACCCAAAAATGGATTGATGAACCCAAGAATGGATTGAGGAATCCAAAAACGGTCTGAGGAAACCAAAAATGGGCTCAGGAAACCAAAAATGGGTGGAGGGACCCAGAGATGCATTTGGGAACTCAGAAATTGATTTAAGAAGCCAAAAGTGGTCCGAGGGAACCAAAAATTGGCTGAGGAAATAAGAAATCGATTGAGGAATGCAAAAAAGGATTGAGGAAACCAAAAAATGGATGGAGGAACCCAAAAATCGATTGAGAAAGACAAAAATGGTCCGAGGGAACCAAAAATGGGTTGAGGAAATAAAAAATGGATATAAGGACACAAAAATGGATTGAGAAACCCAAAAATGGATTCAGGAATCCAAAATTGGCTTAGGAAATCAAAAATGGATTGAGGAATCCAAAAATACATTTAAGAAAGCAAAAACGGGCTGAGGAAATAAAAAATGGATTGAGGAACCCAGAAATGGGCTGAGGAACCCAAAAATTGGTGGAGGGACCCAAATGAGCCGAGGGAACCTAAAATTGATTGAGAGATCAAAAAATCGTCTGAGGAAATTAAAAATAGTTTGAAAGACCCAAAAATGGATTGAGGGACCCAAAAATGGATTGAGGAACTAGAAAATGATTTGAGGAACCCAAAAATGGATTTAGAAACGCAAAAATGGTAGGAAACCAAAAATGGGCGGAGGAAATAAAAAATGGATTGAGGAACCCAGAAATGGGCTGAGGAACACAAAAATGGGCGGAGGGACCCAAAAATGGGCGGAGGGGCACAAGAATGGGTGGAGGGATCCAAAAATGGATTGAGGAACCCGAAAATGGTTTGAGGAACCCAAAAACGGATTTAGGAACCCAGAAATGGGCTGAGGAACCCAGAAATAGGTAGAGGTACCCAATAATGGGCCGAGGGACCCAAAAATGGGCTTACGAACCCAAAAAAGGATTGAGGAACCCAAAAATGGGCCGAGGGCCCAAAAATGGATTGAGGATACGAAAAATGGATTGATGAACACAAAAACAGGTTTAAGAATGCAAAAATGGGCTGTGGAAATCAAAAATAAATTGAAAAAACCAGAAATGGGCTGAGGAAACCAAAAACGGGCAGAGGGATCCAAAAATGGGCGGAGGGACCCAAAAATGGGCCAAGGGATTCGAAAATGGATTGAGGAAACCAAAAATCGATTGAGGAAGCGAAAAATTGTTTGATGACACAAAAAATGGATTGAGGAACCCAAAAATGGGCTAAGGAAGTAGAAAATGGGTGGAGGGAACAAAAAAATGGCCGAGAGACCCAAAAATGGACTGAGGAAAACAAAAATGAATTTATGAACCCAAAAACAGATTTAAGAATGCAAAAATGAGCTGTGGAAATCAAAAAAGGATTGAAAAACCCAGAAAAGGACAGAGGAAACAAAAAAAAGGGCGGAGGGACCGAAAAATGGGCGTCGGGACCCAAAAATGGATTGAGGAACCCGAAAATGGATTGAGGAAACCAAAAACCGATTGAGGAATGCAAAAATGGGCTGAGGAAACTAAAAATGAGCGAAGGGACCCAAAAATACACTGAGGGAACCAAAAATGGTCTGAGGAAATAAAAAATGGATTGAAAGATCCAAAAATATATTGAGGGACCCAAAAACGGACTGAGGAACCCTAAAATGGATTGAGAAAACCAAAAATGGATTGAGGAACGCAAAAATGGATTGAGGAACCCAAAAATGGACTTAGGAATGCAAAAATGAGCTGAGGAAATAAAAAATGGATTGAGGAACCCAGAAATGGGCTGAGGAAACCAAAAATAGGCGGAGGGACCCAAAAATGGGCCGAGAGATCCAAAAATGGATTGAGGGCACCACAACTGTTCTGAGGAAATTAAAAATAGATTGAAAGACACAGAAATGGATTGAGAGACCCAAAAATGGATTGATGAACCCAAGAATGGATTGAGGAATCCAAAAATGGTCTGAGGAAACCAAAAATGGGCTCAGGAAACCAAAAATGGGTGGAGGGACCCAGAAATGCATTTGGGAACTCAGAAATTGATTTAAGAAGCCAAAAGTGGTCCGAGGGAACCAAAAATTGGCTGAGGAAATAAGAAATCGATTGAGGAATGCAAAAAAGGATTGAGGAAACCAAAAAATGGATGGAGGAACCCAAAAATCGATTGAGAAAGACAAAAATGGTCCGAGGGAACCAAAAATGGGTTGAGGAAATAAAAAATGGATATAAGGACACAAAAATGGATTGAGAAACCCAAAAATGGATTCAGGAATCCCAAAATTGGCTTAGGAAATCAAAAATGGATTGAGGAATCCAAAAATAGATTTAAGAAAGCAATAACGGGCTGAGAAAATAAAAAATGGATTGAGGAACCCAGAAATGGGCCGAGGAACCCAAAAATTGGTGGAGGGACCCAAAAATGAGCCGAGGGACCCAAAAATTGATTCCGAGCTCAAAAAATCGTCTGAGGAAATTAAAAATAGTTTGAAAGACCCAAAAATGGATTAAGGGACCCAAAAATGGATTGAGGAAACCAAAAATGGATTGAGGAACTCAAAAATGGATTGAGGAAAGCAAAAATCGATTGAGGAAGCCAAATATAGATTGATGACACCAAAAATGGATTGAGGAACACAAAAAATGGGCTGAGGAAGTAGAAAATGGGTGGAGGGAACCAAAAAAATGGCCGAGGGATCCAAAAATGGATTGAGGAAACCCAGAATGGATTGATGAAACCAAAAACAGATTTAAGAATGCAAAAATGGGCTGTGGAACTCAAAAAAGGATTGAAATCCCAGAAATGGGCAGAGGAACCCAAAATTGGGCGGAGGGACCCAGAAATGGGCGGAGGGACTCAAAAATGGATTGAGGAACCCGAAAATGGATTGAGGAACCCGAAAATGGATTGAGGAACCCAAAAAAAACATTTAGGAATGCAAAAATGGGCTGAGGAAAGCAAAAATGAGTAAAGGGACCCAAAAATATATTGAGGGAACCAAAAATGGTCTGAGGAAATAAAAAATAGATTGAAAGACCCAAAAATATATTGAGGGACCCAAAAATGGATTGAGGAAACCTAAAATGGATTGAGGAAACCAAAAATGGGCTGAGGAAAGCAAAAATGCTTTGAGGAAACCAAAAATGGACGTAGAAACACAAAAATGGGCTGAAAAAATAAAAAATGGATTGAGGAACCCAGAAATGGGCTGAGGAACACAAAACTGTGTGGAGGCACCCAAAAATGAGTCGAGGGACCCAAAAATTGATTGAGAGCTCAAAAAATGGTCTGAGGAAATTAAAAATAATTTGAAAGACCCAAAAATGGATTGAGGAAACCAAAAATGGGCCGAGGGATCCAAAAATGGGCGGAGGGACCCAAAAATGGATTCAGGAAGTAAAAAATGGGCTTAGAAACAAAAAAATGGATTGAGGAAACCAAAAATGGATTGAGGAAACGAAAAATCGATTCAGGAAGCGAAAAAAAGGATTGATGACAGCAAAAATGGATTGAGGAACAGAAAAATGGGTTGAGGAAAAAAAATGGATTGAAAGATCCAAAAATGTATTGAGGAAACCAAAAACGGATTAAGGAAACCAAAAACGGATTGAGGAACCCAAAAATGGATTGAGGAACCCAAAAATGGATTTAGGAACGCAAAAATGGGCTGAGGAAATAAAAAATGGATAGAGGAACCCAGAAATGGGCTGAGGAAACCAAAAATGGGCGGAGGGACCCAAAAATGGGCCGAGAGACCCAAAAATGGATTGAGGGCACCACAACTGTTCTGAGGAAATTAAAAATAGATTGAAAGACACAGAAATGGATTGAGAGACCCAAAAATGGATTGATGAACCCAAGAATGGATTGAGGAATCCAAAAACGGTCTGAGGAAACCAAAAATGGGCTCAGGAAACCAAAAATGGGTGGAGGGACCCAGAGATGCATTTGGGAACTCAGAAATTGATTTAAGAAGCCAAAAGTGGTCCGAGGGAACCAAAAATTGGCTGAGGAAATAAGAAATCGATTGAGGAATGCAAAAAAGGATTGAGGAAACCAAAAAATGGATGGAGGAACCCAAAAATCGATTGAGAAAGACAAAAATGGTCCGAGGGAACCAAAAATGGGTTGAGGAAATAAAAAATGGATTTAAGGACACAAAAATGGATTGAGAAACCCAAAAATGGATTCAGGAATCCCAAAATTGGCTTAGGAAATCAAAAATGGATTGAGGAATCCAAAAATACATTTAAGAAAGCAAAAACGGGCTGAGGAAATAAAAAATGGATTGAGGAACCCAGAAATGGGCTGAGGAACCCAAAAATTGGTGGAGGGACCCAAAATGAGCCGAGGGAACCTAAAATTGATTGAGAGATCAAAAAATCGTCTGAGGAAATTAAAAATAGTTTGAAAGACCCAAAAATGGATTGAGGGACCCAAAAATGGATTGAGGAACTAGAAAATGGTTTGAGGAACCCAAAAATGGATTTAGAAACGCAAAAATGGTAGGAAACCAAAAATGGGCGGAGGAAATAAAAAATGGATTGAGGAACCCAGAAATGGGCTGAGGAACACAAAAATGGGCGGAGGGACCCAAAAATGGGCGGAGGGGCACAAGAATGGGTGGAGGGATCCAAAAATGGATTGAGGAACCCGAAAATGGTTTGAGGAACCCAAAAACGGATTTAGGAACCCAGAAATGGGCTGAGGAACCCAGAAATAGGTAGAGGTACCCAATAATGGGCCGAGGGACCCAAAAATGGGCTTACGAACCCAAAAAAGGATTGAGGAACCCAAAAATGGGCCGAGGGCCCAAAAATGGATTGAGGATACGAAAAATGGATTGATGAACACAAAAACAGGTTTAAGAATGCAAAAATGGGCTGTGGAAATCAAAAATAAATTGAAAAAACCAGAAATGGGCTGAGGAAACCAAAAACGGGCAGAGGGATCCAAAAATGGGCGGAGGGACCCAAAAATGGGCCAAGGGATTCGAAAATGGATTGAGGAAACCAAAAATCGATTGAGGAAGCGAAAAATTGTTTGATGACACAAAAAATGGATTGAGGAACCCAAAAATGGGCTAAGGAAGTAGAAAATGGGTGGAGGGAACAAAAAAATGGCCGAGAGACCCAAAAATGGACTGAGGAAAACAAAAATGAATTTATGAACCCAAAAACAGATTTAAGAATGCAAAAATGAGCTGTGGAAATCAAAAAAGGATTGAAAAACCCAGAAAAGGACTGAGGAAACAAAAAAAAGGGCGGAGGGACCGAAAAATGGGCGTCGGGACCCAAAAATGGATTGAGGAACCCGAAAATGGATTGAGGAAACCAAAAACCGATTGAGGAATGCAAAAATGGGCTGAGGAAACTAAAAATGAGCGAAGGGACCCAAAAATACACTGAGGGAACCAAAAATGGTCTGAGGAAATAAAAAATGGATTGAAAGATCCAAAAATATATTGAGGGACCCAAAAACGGACTGAGGAACCCTAAAATGGATTGAGAAAACCAAAAATGGATTGAGGAACGCAAAAATGGATTGAGGAACCCAAAAATGGACTTAGGAATGCAAAAATGAGCTGAGGAAATAAAAAATGGATTGAGGAACCCAGAAATGGGCTGAGGAAACCAAAAATAGGCGGAGGGACCCAAAAATGGGCCGAGAGATCCAAAAATGGATTGAGGGCACCACAACTGTTCTGAGGAAATTAAAAATAGATTGAAAGACACAGAAATGGATTGAGAGACCCAAAAATGGATTGATGAACCCAAGAATGGATTGAGGAATCCAAAAATGGTCTGAGGAAACCAAAAATGGGCTCAGGAAACCAAAAATGGGTGGAGGGACCCAGAAATGCATTTGGGAACTCAGAAATTGATTTAAGAAGCCAAAAGTGGTCCGAGGGAACCAAAAATTGGCTGAGGAAATAAGAAATCGATTGAGGAATGCAAAAAAGGATTGAGGAAACCAAAAAATGGATGGAGGAACCCAAAAATCGATTGAGAAAGACAAAAATGGTCCGAGGGAACCAAAAATGGGTTGAGGAAATAAAAATGGATATAAGGACACAAAAATGGATTGAGAAACCCAAAAATGGATTCAGGAATCCCAAAATTGGCTTAGGAAATCAAAATGGATTGAGGAATCCAAAAATAGATTTAAGAAAGCAATAACGGGCTGAGAAAATAAAAAATGGATTGAGGAACCCAGAAATGGGCTGAGGAACCCAAAAATTGGTGGAGGGACCCAAAAATGAGCCGAGGGACCCAAAAATTGATTCCGAGCTCAAAAAATCGTCTGAGGAAATTAAAAATAGTTTGAAAGACCCAAAAATGGATTAAGGGACCCAAAAATGGATTGAGGAAACCAAAAATGGATTGAGGAACTCAAAAATGGATTGAGGAAAGCAAAAATCGATTGAGGAAGCCAAATATAGATTGATGACACCAAAAATGGATTGAGGAACACAAAAAATGGGCTGAGGAAGTAGAAAATGGGTGGAGGGAACCAAAAAAATGGCCGAGGGATCCAAAAATGGATTGAGGAAACCCAGAATGGATTGATGAAACCAAAAACAGATTTAAGAATGCAAAAATGGGCTGTGGAACTCAAAAAAGGATTGAAATCCCAGAAATGGGCAGAGGAACCCAAAATTGGGCGGAGGGACCCAGAAATGGGCGGAGGGACTCAAAAATGGATTGAGGAACCCGAAAATGGATTGAGGAACCCGAAAATGGATTGAGGAACCCAAAAAAAACATTTAGGAATGCAAAAATGGGCTGAGGAAAGCAAAAATGAGTAAAGGGACCCAAAAATATATTGAGGGAACCAAAAATGGTCTGAGGAAATAAAAAATAGATTGAAAGACCCAAAAATATATTGAGGGACCCAAAAATGGATTGAGGAAACCTAAAATGGATTGAGGAAACCAAAAATGGGCTGAGGAAAGCAAAAATGCTTTGAGGAAACCAAAAATGGACGTAGAAACACAAAAATGGGCTGAAAAAATAAAAAATGGATTGAGGAACCCAGAAATGGGCTGAGGAACACAAAACTGTGTGGAGGCACCCAAAAATGAGTCGAGGGACCCAAAAATTGATTGAGAGCTCAAAAAATGGTCTGAGGAAATTAAAAATAATTTGAAAGACCCAAAAATGGATTGAGGAAACCAAAAATGGGCCGAGGGATCCAAAAATGGGCGGAGGGACCCAAAAATGGATTCAGGAAGTAAAAAATGGGCTTAGAAACAAAAAAATGGATTGAGGAAACCAAAAATGGATTGAGGAAACGAAAAATCGATTCAGGAAGCGAAAAAAAGGATTGATGACAGCAAAAATGGATTGAGGAACAGAAAAATGGGTTGAGGAAAAAAAATGGATAGAAAGGTCCAAAAATGTATTGAGGAAACCAAAAACGGATTAAGGAAACCAAAAACGGATTGAGGAACCCAAAAATGGATTGAGGAACCCAAAAATGGATTGAGGAACGCAAAAATGGGCTGAGGAAATAAAAAATGGATAGAGGAACCCAGAAATGGGCTGAGGAAACCAAAAATGGGCGGAGGGACCCAAAAATGGGCCGAGAGACCCAAAAATGGATTGAGGGCACCACAACTGTTCTGAGGAAATTAAAAATAGATTGAAAGACACAGAAATGGATTGAGAGACCCAAAAATGGATTGATGAACCCAAGAATGGATTGAGGAATCCAAAAACGGTCTGAGGAAACCAAAAATGGGCTCAGGAAACCAAAAATGGGTGGAGGGACCCAGAGATGCATTTGGGAACTCAGAAATTGATTTAAGAAGCCAAAAGTGGTCCGAGGGAACCAAAAATTGGCTGAGGAAATAAGAAATCGATTGAGGAATGCAAAAAAAGGATGAGGAAACCAAAAAATGGATGGAGGAACCCAAAAATCGATTGAGAAAGACAAAAATGGTCCGAGGGAACCAAAAATGGGTTGAGGAAATAAAAAATGGATTTAAGGACACAAAAATGGATTGAGAAACCCAAAAATGGATTCAGGAATCCCAAAATTGGCTTAGGAAATCAAAAATGGATTGAGGAATCCAAAAATACATTTAAGAAAGCAAAAACGGGCTGAGGAAATAAAAAATGGATTGAGGAACCCAGAAATGGGCTGAGGAACCCAAAAATTGGTGGAGGGACCCAAAATGAGCCGAGGGAACCTAAAATTGATTGAGAGATCAAAAAATCGTCTGAGGAAATTAAAAATAGTTTGAAAGACCCAAAAATGGATTGAGGGACCCAAAAATGGATTGAGGAACTAGAAAATGGTTTGAGGAACCCAAAAATGGATTTAGAAACGCAAAAATGGTAGGAAACCAAAAATGGGCGGAGGAAATAAAAAATGGATTGAGGAACCCAGAAATGGGCTGAGGAACACAAAAATGGGCGGAGGGACCCAAAAATGGGCGGAGGGGCACAAGAATGGGTGGAGGGATCCAAAAATGGATTGAGGAACCCGAAAATGGTTTGAGGAACCCAAAAACGGATTTAGGAACCCAGAAATGGGCTGAGGAACCCAGAAATAGGTAGAGGTACCCAATAATGGGCCGAGGGACCCAAAAATGGGCTTACGAACCCAAAAAAGGATTGAGGAACCCAAAAATGGGCCGAGGGCCCAAAAATGGATTGAGGATACGAAAAATGGATTGATGAACACAAAAACAGGTTTAAGAATGCAAAAATGGGCTGTGGAAATCAAAATAAATTGAAAAAACCAGAAATGGGCTGAGGAAACCAAAAACGGGCAGAGGGATCCAAAAATGGGCGGAGGGACCCAAAAATGGGCCAAGGGATTCGAAAATGGATTGAGGAAACCAAAAATCGATTGAGGAAGCGAAAAATTGTTTGATGACACAAAAAAATGGATTGAGGAACCAAAAATGGGCTAAGGAAGTAGAAAATGGGTGGAGGGAACAAAAAAATGGCCGAGAGACCCAAAAATGGACTGAGGAAAACAAAAATGAATTTATGAACCCAAAAACAGATTTAAGAATGCAAAAATGAGCTGTGGAAATCAAAAAAGGATTGAAAAACCCAGAAAAGGACTGAGGAAACAAAAAAAAGGGCGGAGGGACCGAAAAATGGGCGTCGGGACCCAAAAATGGATTGAGGAACCCGAAAATGGATTGAGGAAACCAA
This sequence comes from Dromococcyx pavoninus, assembly GCA_033558185.1. Classification (NCBI taxonomy): domain Eukaryota; kingdom Metazoa; phylum Chordata; class Aves; order Cuculiformes; family Neomorphidae; genus Dromococcyx; species Dromococcyx pavoninus. The sequence continues at coordinate 50,852 of JAUMJL010001601.1, read as the reverse complement.
AAACCGATTGAGGAATGCAAAAATGGGCTGAGGAAACTAAAAATGAGCGAAGGGACCCAAAAATACACTGAGGGAACCAAAAATGGTCTGAGGAAATAAAAAATGGATTGAAAGATCCAAAAATATATTGAGGGACCCAAAAACGGACTGAGGAACCCTAAAATGGATTGAGAAAACCAAAAATGGATTGAGGAACGCAAAAATGGATTGAGGAACCCAAAAATGGACTTAGGAATGCAAAAATGAGCTGAGGAAATAAAAAATGGATTGAGGAACCAGAAATGGGCTGAGGAAACCAAAAATGGGCGGAGGGACCCAAAAATGGGCCGAGAGATCCAAAAATGGATTGAGGGCACCACAACTGTTCTGAGGAAATTAAAAATAGATTGAAAGACACAGAAATGGATTGAGAGACCCAAAAATGGATTGATGAACCCAAGAATGGATTGAGGAATCCAAAAATGGTCTGAGGAAACCAAAAATGGGCTCAGGAAACCAAAAATGGGTGGAGGGACCCAGAAATGCATTTGGGAACTCAGAAATTGATTTAAGAAGCCAAAAGTGGTCCGAGGGAACCAAAAATTGGCTGAGGAAATAAGAAATCGATTGAGGAATGCAAAAAAGGATTGAGGAAACCAAAAAATGGATGGAGGAACCCAAAAATCGATTGAGAAAGACAAAAATGGTCCGAGGGAACCAAAAATGGGTTGAGGAAATAAAAAATGGATATAAGGACACAAAAATGGATTGAGAAACCCAAAAATGGATTCAGGAATCCCAAAATTGGCTTAGGAAATCAAAAATGGATTGAGGAATCCAAAAATAGATTTAAGAAAGCAATAACGGGCTGAGAAAATAAAAAATGGATTGAGGAACCCAGAAATGGGCCGAGGAACCCAAAAATTGGTGGAGGGACCCAAAAATGAGCCGAGGGACCCAAAAATTGATTCCGAGCTCAAAAAATCGTCTGAGGAAATTAAAAATAGTTTGAAAGACCCAAAAATGGATTAAGGGACCCAAAAATGGATTGAGGAAACCAAAAATGGATTGAGGAACTCCAAAATGGATTGAGGAAAGCAAAAATCGATTGAGGAAGCCAAATATAGATTGATGACACCAAAAATGGATTGAGGAACACAAAAATGGGCAGAGGAAGTAGAAAATGGGTGGAGGGAACCAAAAAAATGGCCGAGGGATCCAAAAATGGATTGAGGAAACCCAGAATGGATTGATGAAACCAAAAACAGATTTAAGAATGCAAAAATGGGCTGTGGAACTCAAAAAAGGATTGAAATCCCAGAAATGGGCAGAGGAACCCAAAATTGGGCGGAGGGACCCAGAAATGGGCGGAGGGACTCAAAAATGGATTGAGGAACCCGAAAATGGATTGAGGAACCCGAAAATGGATTGAGGAACCCAAAAAAAACATTTAGGAATGCAAAAATGGGCTGAGGAAAGCAAAAATGAGTAAAGGGACCCAAAAATATATTGAGGGAACCAAAAATGGTCTGAGGAAATAAAAAATAGATTGAAAGACCCAAAAATATATTGAGGGACCCAAAAATGGATTGAGGAAACCTAAAATGGATTGAGGAAACCAAAAATGGGCTGAGGAAAGCAAAAATGCTTTGAGGAAACCAAAAATGGACGTAGAAACACAAAAATGGGCTGAAAAAATAAAAAATGGATTGAGGAACCCAGAAATGGGCTGAGGAACACAAAACTGTGTGGAGGCACCCAAAAATGAGTCGAGGGACCCAAAAATTGATTGAGAGCTCAAAAAATGGTCTGAGGAAATTAAAAATAATTTGAAAGACCCAAAAATGGATTGAGGAAACCAAAAATGGGCCGAGGGATCCAAAAATGGGCGGAGGGACCCAAAAATGGATTCAGGAAGTAAAAAATGGGCTTAGAAACAAAAAAATGGATTGAGGAAACCAAAAATGGATTGAGGAAACGAAAAATCGATTCAGGAAGCGAAAAAAAGGATTGATGACAGCAAAAATGGATTGAGGAACAGAAAAATGGGTTGAGGAAAAAAAATGGATTGAAAGATCCAAAAATGTATTGAGGAAACCAAAAACGGATTAAGGAAACCAAAAACGGATTGAGGAACCCAAAAATGGATTGAGGAACCCAAAAATGGATTGAGGAACGCAAAAATGGGCTGAGGAAATAAAAAATGGATAGAGGAACCCAGAAATGGGCTGAGGAAACCAAAAATGGGCGGAGGGACCCAAAAATGGGCCGAGAGACCCAAAAATGGATTGAGGGCACCACAACTGTTCTGAGGAAATTAAAAATAGATTGAAAGACACAGAAATGGATTGAGAGACCCAAAAATGGATTGATGAACCCAAGAATGGATTGAGGAATCCAAAAACGGTCTGAGGAAACCAAAAATGGGCTCAGGAAACCAAAAATGGGTGGAGGGACCCAGAGATGCATTTGGGAACTCAGAAATTGATTTAAGAAGCCAAAAGTGGTCCGAGGGAACCAAAAATTGGCTGAGGAAATAAGAAATCGATTGAGGAATGCAAAAAAGGATTGAGGAAACCAAAAAATGGATGGAGGAACCCAAAAATCGATTGAGAAAGACAAAAATGGTCCGAGGGAACCAAAAATGGGTTGAGGAAATAAAAAATGGATTTAAGGACACAAAAAAGGATTGAGAAACCCAAAAATGGATTCAGGAATCCCAAAATTGGCTTAGGAAATCAAAAATGGATTGAGGAATCCAAAAATACATTTAAGAAAGCAAAAACGGGCTGAGGAAATAAAAAATGGATTGAGGAACCCAGAAATGGGCTGAGGAACCCAAAAATTGGTGGAGGGACCCAAAATGAGCCGAGGGAACCTAAAATTGATTGAGAGATCAAAAAATCGTCTGAGGAAATTAAAAATAGTTTGAAAGACCCAAAAATGGATTGAGGGACCCAAAAATGGATTGAGGAACTAGAAAATGGTTTGAGGAACCCAAAAATGGATTTAGAAACGCAAAAATGGTAGGAAACCAAAAATGGGCGGAGGAAATAAAAAATGGATTGAGGAACCCAGAAATGGGCTGAGGAACACAAAAATGGGCGGAGGGACCCAAAAATGGGCGGAGGGGCACAAGAATGGGTGGAGGGATCCAAAAATGGATTGAGGAACCCGAAAATGGTTTGAGGAACCCAAAAACGGATTTAGGAACCCAGAAATGGGCTGAGGAACCCAGAAATAGGTAGAGGTACCCAATAATGGGCCGAGGGACCCAAAAATGGGCTTACGAACCCAAAAAAGGATTGAGGAACCCAAAAATGGGCCGAGGGCCCAAAAATGGATTGAGGATACGAAAAATGGATTGATGAACACAAAAACAGATTTAAGAATGCAAAAATGGGCCGTGGAAATCAAAAATAAATTGAAAAAACCAGAAATGGGCTGAGGAAACCAAAAACGGGCAGAGGGATCCAAAAATGGGCGGAGGGACCCAAAAATGGGCCAAGGGATTCGAAAATGGATTGAGGAAACCAAAAATCGATTGAGGAAGCGAAAAATTGTTTGATGACACAAAAAATGGATTGAGGAACCCAAAAATGGGCTAAGGAAGTAGAAAATGGGTGGAGGGAACAAAAAAATGGCCGAGAGACCCAAAAATGGACTGAGGAAAACAAAAATGAATTTATGAACCCAAAAACAGATTTAAGAATGCAAAAATGAGCTGTGGAAATCAAAAAAGGATTGAAAAACCCAGAAAAGGACTGAGGAAACAAAAAAAAGGGCGGAGGGACCGAAAAATGGGCGTCGGGACCCAAAAATGGATTGAGGAACCCGAAAATGGATTGAGGAAACCAAAAACCGATTGAGGAATGCAAAAATGGGCTGAGGAAACTAAAAATGAGCGAAGGGACCCAAAAATACACTGAGGGAACCAAAAATGGTCTGAGGAAATAAAAAATGGATTGAAAGATCCAAAAATATATTGAGGGACCCAAAAACGGACTGAGGAACCCTAAAATGGATTGAGAAAACCAAAAATGGATTGAGGAACGCAAAAATGGATTGAGGAACCCAAAAATGGACTTAGGAATGCAAAAATGAGCTGAGGAAATAAAAAATGGATTGAGGAACCCAGAAATGGGCTGAGGAAACCAAAAATAGGCGGAGGGACCCAAAAATGGGCCGAGAGATCCAAAAATGGATTGAGGGCACCACAACTGTTCTGAGGAAATTAAAAATAGATTGAAAGACACAGAAATGGATTGAGAGACCCAAAAATGGATTGATGAACCCAAGAATGGATTGAGGAATCCAAAAATGGTCTGAGGAAACCAAAAATGGGCTCAGGAAACCAAAAATGGGTGGAGGGACCCAGAAATGCATTTGGAAGCCAAAAGTGGTCCGAGGGAACCAAAAATTGGCTGAGGAAATAAGAAATCGATTGAGGAATGCAAAAAAGGATTGAGGAAACCAAAAAATGGATGGAGGAACCCAAAAATCGATTGAGAAAGACAAAAATGGTCCGAGGGAACCAAAAATGGTTGAGGAAATAAAAAATGGATATAAGGACACAAAAATGGATTGAGAAACCCAAAAATGGATTCAGGAATCCCAAAAATTGCTTAGAAATCAAAAATGGATTGAGGAATCCAAAATAGATTTAAGAAAGCAATAACGGGCTGAGAAATAAAAAATGGATTGAGGAACCCAGAAATGGGCTGAGGAACCCAAAAATTGGTGGAGGGACCCAAAAATGAGCCGAGGGACCCAAAAATTGATTCCGAGCTCAAAAAATCGTCTGAGGAAATTAAAAATAGTTTGAAAGACCCAAAAATGGATTAAGGGACCCAAAAATGGATTGAGGAAACCAAAAATGGATTGAGGAACTCAAAAATGGATTGAGGAAAGCAAAAATCGATTGAGGAAGCCAAATATAGATTGATGACACCAAAATGGATTGAGGAACACAAAAAATGGGCTGAGGAAGTAGAAAATGGGTGGAGGAAACCAAAAAAATGGCCGAGGGATCCAAAAATGGATTGAGGAAACCAGAATGGATTGATGAAACCAAAAACAGATTTAAGAATGCAAAATGGGCTGTGGAACTCAAAAAAGGATTGAAATCCCAGAAATGGGCAGAGGAACCCAAAATTGGGCGGAGGGACCCAGAAATGGGCGGAGGGACTCAAAAATGGATTGAGGAACCCGAAAATGGATTGAGGACCCGAAAATGGATTGAGGAACCCAAAAAAAAACATTTAGGAATGCAAAAATGGGCTGAGGAAAGCAAAAATGAGTAAAGGACCAAAAATATATTGAGGGAACCAAAAATGGTCTGAGGAAATAAAAAATAGATTGAAAGACCCAAAAATATATTGAGGGACCCAAAAATGGATTGAGGAAACCTAAAATGGATTGAGGAAACCAAAAATGGCTGAGGAAAGCAAAAATGCTTTGAGGAAACCAAAAATGGACGTAGAAACACAAAAATGGGCTGAAAAAATAAAAAATGGATTGAGGAACCCAGAAATGGGCTGAGGAACACAAAACTGTGTGGAGGCACCAAAAATGAGTCGAGGGACCCAAAAATTGATTGAGAGCTCAAAAAATGGTCTGAGGAAATTAAAAATAATTTGAAAGACCCAAAAATGGATTGAGGAAACCAAAAATGGGCCGAGGGATCCAAAATGGGCGGAGGACCCAAAAATGGATTCAGGAAGTAAAAAATGGCTTAGAAACAAAAAATGGATTGAGGAAACCAAAATGGATTGAGGAAACGAAAAATCGATTCAGGAAGCAAAAAAAAGGATTGATGACAGCAAAAATGGATTGAGGAACAGAAAAATGGGTTGAGGAAAAAAAATGGATTGAAAGATCCAAAAATGTATTGAGGAAACCAAAAACGGATTAAGGAAACCAAAAACGGATTGAGGAACCCAAAAATGGATTGAGGAACCCAAAAATGGATTGAGGAACGCAAAAATGGGCTGAGGAAATAAAAAATGGATAGAGGAACCCAGAAATGGGCTGAGGAAACCAAAAATGGCGGAGGGACCCAAAAATGGGCCGAGAGACCCAAAAATGGATTGAGGGCACCACAACTGTTCTGAGGAAATTAAAAATAGATTGAAAGACACAGAAATGGATTGAGAGACCCAAAATGGATTGATGAACCCAAGAATGGATTGAGGAATCCAAAACGGTCTGAGGAAACCAAAAATGGGCTCAGGAAACCAAAAATGGGTGGAGGGACCCAGAGATGCATTTGGGAACTCAGAAATTGATTTAAGAAGCCAAAAGTGGTCCGAGGGAACCAAAAATTGGCTGAGGAAATAAGAAATCGATTGAGGAATGCAAAAAAGGATTGAGGAAACCAAAAAATGGATGGAGGAACCCAAAAATCGATTGAGAAAAGACAAAAATGGTCCGAGGGAACCAAAAATGGGTTGAGGAAATAAAAAATGGATTTAAGGACACAAAAATGGATTGAGAAACCCAAAACTGGATTCAGGAATCCCAAAATTGGCTTAGGAAATCAAAAATGGATTGAGGAATCCAAAAATACATTTAAGAAAGCAGAAACGGGCTGAGGAAATAAAAAATGATTGAGGAACCCAGAAATGGGCTGAGGAACCCAAAAATTGGTGGAGGGACCCAAAATGAGCCGAGGGAACCTAAAATTGATTGAGAGATCAAAAAAATCGTCTGAGGAAATTAAAAATAGTTTGAAAGACCCAAAAATGGATTGAGGGACCCAAAAATGGATTGAGGAACTAGAAAATGGTTTGAGGAACCCAAAAATGGATTTAGAAACGCAAAAATGGTAGGAAACCAAAATGGGCGGAGGAAATAAAAAATGGATTGAGGAACCAGAAATGGGCTGAGGAACACAAAAATGGGCGGAGGGACCCAAAAATGGGCGGAGGGGCACAAGAATGGGTGGAGGGATCCAAAAATGGATTGAGGAACCCGAAAATGGTTTGAGGAACCCAAAAACGGATTTAGGAACCCAGAAATGGGCTGAGGAACCCAGAAATAGGTAGAGGTACCCAATAATGGGCCGAGGGACCCAAAAATGGCTTACGAACCCAAAAAAGGATTGAGGAACCCAAAAATGGCCGAGGGCCCAAAAATGGATTGAGGATACGAAAAATGGATTGATGAACACAAAAACAGGTTTAAGAATGCAAAAATGGGCTGTGAAATCAAAATAAATTGAAAAAACCAGAAATGGGCTGAGGAAACCAAAACGGGCAGAGGGATCCAAAAATGGGCGGAGGGACCCAAAAATGGGCCAAGGGATTCGAAAATGGATTGAGGAAACCAAAAATCGATTGAGGAAGCGAAAATTGTTGATGACACAAAAAATGGATTGAGGAACCCAAAAATGGGCTAAGGAAGTAGAAAATGGGTGGAGGGAACAAAAAAATGGCCGAGAGACCCAAAAATGGACTGAGGAAAACAAAAATGAATTTATGAACCCAAAAACAGATTTAAGAATGCAAAAATGAGCTGTGGAAATCAAAAAGGATTGAAAAACCCAGAAAAGGACTGAGGAAACAAAAAAAAGGGCGGAGGGACCGAAAAATGGGCGTCGGGACCCAAAAATGGATGAGGAACCCGAAAATGGATTGAGGAAACCAAAAACCGATTGAGGAATGCAAAAATGGGCTGAGGAAACTAAAAATGAGCGAAGGGACCCAAAAATACACTGAGGGAACCAAAAATGGTCTGAGGAAATAAAAAATGGATTGAAAGATCCAAAAATATATTGAGGGACCCAAAAACGGACTGAGGAACCCTAAAATGGATTGAGAAAACCAAAAATGGATTGAGGAACGCAAAAATGGATTGAGGAACCCAAAAATGGACTTAGGAATGCAAAAATGAGCTGAGGAAATAAAAAATGGATTGAGGAACCCAGAAATGGGCTGAGGAAACCAAAAATAGGCGGAGGGACCCAAAAATGGGCCGAGAGATCCAAAAATGGATTGAGGGCACCACAACTGTTCTGAGGAAATTAAAAATAGATTGAAAGACACAGAAATGGATTGAGAGACCCAAAAATGGATTGATGAACCCAAGAATGGATTGAGGAATCCAAAAATGGTCTGAGGAAACCAAAAATGGGCTCAGGAAACCAAAAATGGGTGGAGGGACCCAGAAATGCATTTGGGAACTCAGAAATTGATTTAAGAAGCCAAAAGTGGTCCGAGGGAACCAAAAATTGGCTGAGGAAATAAGAAATCGATTGAGGAATGCAAAAAAGGATTGAGGAAACCAAAAAATGGATGGAGGAACCCAAAAATCGATTGAGAAAGACAAAAATGGTCCGAGGGAACCAAAAATGGGTTGAGGAAATAAAAAATGGATATAAGGACACAAAAATGGATTGAGAAACCCAAAAATGGATTCAGGAATCCCAAATTGGCTTAGGAAATCAAAAATGGATTGAGGAATCCAAAAATAGATTAAGAAAGCAATAACGGGCTGAGAAAATAAAAAATGGATTGAGGAACCCAGAAATGGGCCGAGGAACCCAAAATTGGTGGAGGGACCAAAAATGAGCCGAGGGACCCAAAAATTGATTCCGAGCTCAAAAAATCGTCTGAGGAAATTAAAAAATAGTTTGAAAGACCCAAAAATGGATTAAGGGACCCAAAAATGGATTGAGGAAACCAAAAATGGATTGAGGAACTCCAAAATGGATTGAGGAAAGCAAAAATCGATTGAGGAAGCCAAATATAGATTGATGACACCAAAAATGGATTGAGGAACACAAAAATGGGCAGAGGAAGTAGAAATGGGTGGAGGGAACCAAAAAAATGGCCGAGGGATCCAAAAATGGATTGAGGAAACCCAGAATGGATTGATGAAACCAAAAACAGATTTAAGAATGCAAAAATGGGCTGTGGAACTCAAAAAAGGATTGAAATCCCAGAAATGGGCAGAGGAACCCAAAATTGGGCGGAGGGACCCAGAAATGGGCGGAGGGACTCAAAAATGGATTGAGGAACCCGAAAATGGATTGAGGAACCCGAAAATGGATTGAGGAACCCAAAAAAAACATTTAGGAATGCAAAAATGGGCTGAGGAAAGCAAAAATGAGTAAAGGGACCCAAAAATATATTGAGGGAACCAAAAATGGTCTGAGGAAATAAAAAATAGATTGAAAGACCCAAAAATATATTGAGGGACCCAAAAATGGATTGAGGAAACCTAAAATGGATTGAGGAAACCAAAAATGGGCTGAGGAAAGCAAAAATGCTTTGAGGAAACCAAAAATGGACGTAGAAACACAAAAATGGGCTGAAAAAATAAAAAATGGATTGAGGAACCCAGAAATGGGCTGAGGAACACAAAACTGTGTGGAGGCACCCAAAAATGAGTCGAGGGACCCAAAAATTGATTGAGAGCTCAAAAAATGGTCTGAGGAAATTAAAAATAATTTGAAAGACCCAAAAATGGATTGAGGAAACCAAAAATGGGCCGAGGGATCCAAAAATGGGCGGAGGGACCCAAAAATGGATTCAGGAAGTAAAAAATGGGCTTAGAAACAAAAAAATGGATTGAGGAAACCAAAAATGGATTGAGGAAACGAAAAATCGATTCAGGAAGCGAAAAAAAGGATTGATGACAGCAAAAATGGATTGAGGAACAGAAAAATGGGTTGAGGAAAAAAAATGGATTGAAAGATCCAAAAATGTATTGAGGAAACCAAAAACGGATTAAGGAAACAAAAACGGATTGAGGAACCCAAAAATGGATTGAGGAACCCAAAAATGGATTGAGGAACGCAAAAATGGGCTGAGGAAATAAAAAATGGATAGAGGAACCCAGAAATGGGCTGAGGAAACCAAAAATGGGCGGAGGGACCCAAAAATGGGCCGAGAGACCCAAAAATGGATTGAGGGCACCACAACTGTTCTGAGGAAATTAAAAATAGATTGAAAGACACAGAAATGGATTGAGAGACCCAAAAATGGATTGATGAACCCAAGAATGGATTGAGGAATCCAAAAACGGTCTGAGGAAACCAAAAATGGGCTCAGGAAACCAAAAATGGGTGGAGGGACCCAGAGATGCATTTGGGAACTCAGAAATTGATTTAAGAAGCCAAAAGTGGTCCGAGGGAACCAAAAATTGGCTGAGGAAATAAGAAATCGATTGAGGAATGCAAAAAAGGATTGAGGAAACCAAAAAATGGATGGAGGAACCCAAAAATCGATTGAGAAAGACAAAAATGGTCCGAGGGAACCAAAAATGGGTTGAGGAAATAAAAAATGGATTTAAGGACACAAAAAAGGATTGAGAAACCCAAAAATGGATTCAGGAATCCCAAAATTGGCTTAGGAAATCAAAAATGGATTGAGGAATCCAAAAATACATTTAAGAAAGCAAAAACGGGCTGAGGAAATAAAAAATGGATTGAGGAACCCAGAAATGGGCTGAGGAACCCAAAAATTGGTGGAGGGACCCAAAATGAGCCGAGGGAACCTAAAATTGATTGAGAGATCAAAAAATCGTCTGAGGAAATTAAAAATAGTTTGAAAGACCCAAAAATGGATTGAGGGACCCAAAAATGGATTGAGGAACTAGAAAATGATTTGAGGACCAAAAATGGAGATTTAGAAACGCAAAAATGGTAGGAAACCAAAAATGGGCGGAGGAAATAAAAAATGGATTGAGGAACCCAGAAATGGGCTGAGGAACACAAAAATGGGCGGAGGGACCCAAAAATGGGCGGAGGGGCACAAGAATGGGTGGAGGGATCCAAAAATGGATTGAGGAACCCGAAAATGGTTTGAGGAACCCAAAAACGGATTTAGGAACCCAGAAATGGGCTGAGGAACCCAGAAATAGGTAGAGGTACCCAATAATGGGCCGAGGGACCCAAAAATGGGCTTACGAACCCAAAAAAGGATTGAGGAACCCAAAAATGGGCCGAGGGCCCAAAAATGGATTGAGGATACGAAAAATGGATTGATGAACACAAAAACAGATTTAAGAATGCAAAAATGGGCCGTGGAAATCAAAAATAAATTGAAAAAACCAGAAATGGGCTGAGGAAACCAAAAACGGGCAGAGGGATCCAAAAATGGGCGGAGGGACCCAAAAATGGGCCAAGGGATTCGAAAATGGATTGAGGAAACCAAAAATCGATTGAGGAAGCGAAAAATTGTTTGATGACACAAAAAATGGATTGAGGAACCCAAAAATGGGCTAAGGAAGTAGAAAATGGGTGGAGGGAACAAAAAAATGGCCGAGAGACCCAAAAATGGACTGAGGAAAACAAAAATGAATTTATGAACCCAAAAACAGATTTAAGAATGCAAAAATGAGCTGTGGAAATCAAAAAAGGATTGAAAAACCCAGAAAAGGACTGAGGAAACAAAAAAAAGGGCGGAGGGACCGAAAAATGGGCGTCGGGACCCAAAAATGGATTGAGGAACCCGAAAATGGATTGAGGAAACCAAAAACCGATTGAGGAATGCAAAAATGGGCTGAGGAAACTAAAAATGAGCGAAGGGACCCAAAAATACACTGAGGGAACCAAAAATGGTCTGAGGAAATAAAAAATGGATTGAAAGATCCAAAAATATATTGAGGGACCCAAAAACGGACTGAGGAACCCTAAAATGGATTGAGAAAACCAAAAATGGATTGAGGAACGCAAAAATGGATTGAGGAACCCAAAAATGGACTTAGGAATGCAAAAATGAGCTGAGGAAATAAAAAATGGATTGAGGAACCCAGAAATGGGCTGAGGAAACCAAAAATAGGCGGAGGGACCCAAAAATGGGCCGAGAGATCCAAAAATGGATTGAGGGCACCACAACTGTTCTGAGGAAATTAAAAATAGATTGAAAGACACAGAAATGGATTGAGAGACCCAAAAATGGATTGATGAACCCAAGAATGGATTGAGGAATCCAAAAATGGTCTGAGGAAACCAAAAATGGGCTCAGGAAACCAAAAATGGGTGGAGGGACCCAGAAATGCATTTGGGAACTCAGAAATTGATTTAAGAAGCCAAAAGTGGTCCGAGGGAACCAAAAATTGGCTGAGGAAATAAGAAATCGATTGAGGAATGCAAAAAAGGATTGAGGAAACCAAAAAATGGATGGAGGAACCCAAAAATCGATTGAGAAAGACAAAAATGGTCCGAGGGAACCAAAAATGGGTTGAGGAAATAAAAAATGGATATAAGGACACAAAAATGGATTGAGAAACCCAAAAATGGATTCAGGAATCCCAAAATTGGCTTAGGAAATCAAAAATGGATTGAGGAATCCAAAAATAGATTTAAGAAAGCAATAACGGGCTGAGAAAATAAAAAATGGATTGAGGAACCCAGAAATGGGCTGAGGAACCCAAAAATTGGTGGAGGGACCCAAAAATGAGCCGAGGGACCCAAAAATTGATTCCGAGCTCAAAAAATCGTCTGAGGAAATTAAAAATAGTTTGAAAGACCCAAAAATGGATTAAGGGACCCAAAAATGGATTGAGGAAACCAAAAATGGATTGAGGAACTCAAAAATGGATTGAGGAAAGCAAAAATCGATTGAGGAAGCCAAATATAGATTGATGACACCAAAAATGGATTGAGGAACACAAAAAATGGGCTGAGGAAGTAGAAAATGGGTGGAGGGAACCAAAAAAATGGCCGAGGGATCCAAAAATGGATTGAGGAAACCCAGAATGGATTGATGAAACCAAAAACAGATTTAAGAATGCAAAAATGGGCTGTGGAACTCAAAAAAGGATTGAAATCCCAGAAATGGGCAGAGGAACCCAAAATTGGGCGGAGGGACCCAGAAATGGGCGGAGGGACTCAAAAATGGATTGAGGAACCCGAAAATGGATTGAGGAACCCGAAAATGGATTGAGGAACCCAAAAAAAACATTTAGGAATGCAAAAATGGGCTGAGGAAAGCAAAAATGAGTAAAGGGACCCAAAAATATATTGAGGGAACCAAAAATGGTCTGAGGAAATAAAAAATAGATTGAAAGACCCAAAAATATATTGAGGGACCCAAAAATGGATTGAGGAAACCTAAAATGGATTGAGGAAACCAAAAATGGGCTGAGGAAAGCAAAAATGCTTTGAGGAAACCAAAAATGGACGTAGAAACACAAAAATGGGCTGAAAAAATAAAAAATGGATTGAGGAACCCAGAAATGGGCTGAGGAACACAAAACTGTGTGGAGGCACCCAAAAATGAGTCGAGGGACCCAAAAATTGATTGAGAGCTCAAAAAATGGTCTGAGGAAATTAAAAATAATTTGAAAGACCCAAAAATGGATTGAGGAAACCAAAAATGGGCCGAGGGATCCAAAAATGGGCGGAGGGACCCAAAAATGGATTCAGGAAGTAAAAAATGGGCTTAGAAACAAAAAAATGGATTGAGGAAACCAAAAATGGATTGAGGAAACGAAAAATCGATTCAGGAAGCGAAAAAAAGGATTGATGACAGCAAAAATGGATTGAGGAACAGAAAAATGGGTTGAGGAAAAAAAATGGATTGAAAGATCCAAAAATGTATTGAGGAAACCAAAAACGGATTAAGGAAACCAAAAACGGATTGAGGAACCCAAAAATGGATTGAGGAACCCAAAAATGGATTGAGGAACGCAAAAATGGGCTGAGGAAATAAAAAATGGATAGAGGAACCCAGAAATGGGCTGAGGAAACCAAAAATGGGCGGAGGGACCCAAAAATGGGCCGAGAGACCCAAAAATGGATTGAGGGCACCACAACTGTTCTGAGGAAATTAAAAATAGATTGAAAGACACAGAAATGGATTGAGAGACCCAAAAATGGATTGATGAACCCAAGAATGGATTGAGGAATCCAAAAACGGTCTGAGGAAACCAAAAATGGGCTCAGGAAACCAAAAATGGGTGGAGGGACCCAGAGATGCATTTGGGAACTCAGAAATTGATTTAAGAAGCCAAAAGTGGTCCGAGGGAACCAAAAATTGGCTGAGGAAATAAGAAATCGATTGAGGAATGCAAAAAAGGATTGAGGAAACCAAAAAATGGATGGAGGAACCCAAAAATCGATTGAGAAAGACAAAAATGGTCCGAGGGAACCAAAAATGGGTTGAGGAAATAAAAAATGGATTTAAGGACACAAAAATGGATTGAGAAACCCAAAACTGGATTCAGGAATCCCAAAATTGGCTTAGGAAATCAAAAATGGATTGAGGAATCCAAAAATACATTTAAGAAAGCAGAAACGGGCTGAGGAAATAAAAAATGGATTGAGGAACCCAGAAATGGGCTGAGGAACCCAAAAATTGGTGGAGGGACCCAAAATGAGCCGAGGGAACCTAAAATTGATTGAGAGATCAAAAAATCGTCTGAGGAAATTAAAAATAGTTTGAAAGACCCAAAAATGGATTGAGGGACCCAAAAATGGATTGAGGAACTAGAAAATGGTTTGAGGAACCCAAAAATGGATTTAGAAACGCAAAAATGGTAGGAAACCAAAAATGGGCGGAGGAAATAAAAAATGGATTGAGGAACCCAGAAATGGGCTGAGGAACACAAAAATGGGCGGAGGGACCCAAAAATGGGCGGAGGGGCACAAGAATGGGTGGAGGGATCCAAAAATGGATTGAGGAACCCGAAAATGGTTTGAGGAACCCAAAAACGGATTTAGGAACCCAGAAATGGGCTGAGGAACCCAGAAATAGGTAGAGGTACCCAATAATGGGCCGAGGGACCCAAAAATGGGCTTACGAACCCAAAAAAGGATTGAGGAACCCAAAAATGGGCCGAGGGCCCAAAAATGGATTGAGGATACGAAAAATGGATTGATGAACACAAAAACAGGTTTAAGAATGCAAAAATGGGCTGTGGAAATCAAAAATAAATTGAAAAAACCAGAAATGGGCTGAGGAAACCAAAAACGGGCAGAGGGATCCAAAAATGGGCGGAGGGACCCAAAAATGGGCCAAGGGATTCGAAAATGGATTGAGGAAACCAAAAATCGATTGAGGAAGCGAAAAATTGTTTGATGACACAAAAAATGGATTGAGGAACCCAAAAATGGGCTAAGGAAGTAGAAAATGGGTGGAGGGAACAAAAAAATGGCCGAGAGACCCAAAAATGGACTGAGGAAAACAAAAATGAATTTATGAACCCAAAAACAGATTTAAGAATGCAAAAATGAGCTGTGGAAATCAAAAAAGGATTGAAAAACCCAGAAAAGGACTGAGGAAACAAAAAAAAGGGCGGAGGGACCGAAAAATGGGCGTCGGGACCCAAAAATGGATTGAGGAACCCGAAAATGGATTGAGGAAACCAAAAACCGATTGAGGAATGCAAAAATGGGCTGAGGAAACTAAAAATGAGCGAAGGGACCCAAAAATACACTGAGGGAACCAAAAATGGTCTGAGGAAATAAAAAATGGATTGAAAGATCCAAAAATATATTGAGGGACCCAAAAACGGACTGAGGAACCCTAAAATGGATTGAGAAACCAAAAATGGATTGAGGAACGCAAAAATGGATTGAGGAACCCAAAAATGGACTTAGGAATGCAAAAATGAGCTGAGGAAATAAAAAATGGATTGAGGAACCCAGAAATGGGCTGAGGAAACCAAAAATAGGGAGGGACCCAAAAATGGGCCGAGAGATCCAAAAATGGATTGAGGGCACCACAACTGTTCTGAGGAAATTAAAAATAGATTGAAAGACACAGAAATGGATTGAGAGACCCAAAAATGGATTGATGAACCCAAGAATGGATTGAGGAATCCAAAAATGGTCTGAGGAAACCAAAAATGGGCTCAGGAAACCAAAAATGGGTGGAGGGACCCAGAAATGCATTTGGGAACTCAGAAATTGATTTATGAAGCCAAAAGTGGTCCGAGGGAACCAAAAATTGGCTGAGGAAATAAGAAATCGATTGAGGAATGCAAAAAAGGATTGAGGAAACCAAAAAATGGATGGAGGAACCCAAAAATCGATTGAGAAAGACAAAAATGGTCCGAGGGAACCAAAAATGGGTTGAGGAAATAAAAAATGGATATAAGGACACAAAAATGGATTGAGAAACCCAAAAATGGATTCAGGAATCCCAAAATTGGCTTAGGAAATCAAAAATGGATTGAGGAATCCAAAAATAGATTTAAGAAAGCAAAAACGGGCTGAGAAAATAAAAAATGGATTGAGGAACCCAGAAATGGGCTGAGGAACCCAAAAATTGGTGGAGGGACCCAAAAATGAGCCGAGGGACCCAAAAATTGATTCCGAGCTCAAAAAATCGTCTGAGGAAATTAAAAATAGTTTGAAAGACCCAAAAATGGATTAAGGGACCCAAAAATGGATTCAGGAACTAAAAAATGGATTGAGGAAAGCAAAAATCGATTGAGGAAGCCAAATATAGATTGATGACACCAAAAATGGATTGAGGAACACAAAAATGGGCTGAGGAAGTAGAAAATGGGTGGAGGGAACCAAAAAAATGGCCGAGGGATCCAAAAATGGATTGAGGAAACCAAAAATGGATTGAGGAACCCAAAAATGGATTGAGGAAACCAAAAATGGACTTAGGAATGCAAAAATGAGCTGAGGAAATAGAAAATGGATTGAGGAACCCAGAAATGGGCTGAGGAACAGAAAAATGGGCGGAGGGACCCAAAAACGGGCCGAGGGACCCAACAATTGATTGAGGGCACAAGAAATGGGCTGAGGAAATTAAAAATAGTTTGAGAGACCCAAAAATGGAGAGAAGGACCCAAAAATGAATTGAGGAACCCAAAAATGGATTGAGGAAACCAAAAATGGACCGAGGGAACCAAAAATCGGCGGAGTGACCCAAAAATGGATTCAGGAAGCCAAAAATGGGCTTAGAAACCAAAAAATGGATTGAGGAACCCAAAAATGGATTGAGAAAATGAAAAATCGATTCAGGAAGTGAAAAATGGATTGATGACACCAAAAATGGATTGAGGAACACAAAAATGGGCAGAGGAAGTAGAAAATGGGTGGAGGGAACCAAAAAAATGGCCGAGAGACCCAAAAATGGATTGAGGAAACCCAGAATGGATTGATGAAACCAAAAACAGATTTAAGAATGCAAAAATGGGCTGTGGAACTCAAAAAAGGATTGAAATCCCAGAAATGGGCAGAGGAACCCAAAATTGGGCGGAGGGACCCAGAAATGGGCGGAGGGACTCAAAAATGGATTGAGGAACCCGAAAATGGATTGAGGAACCCGAAAATGGATTGAGGAACCCAAAAAAAACATTTAGGAATGCAAAAATGGGCTGAGGAAAGCAAAAATGAGTAAAGGGACCCAAAAATATATTGAGGGAACCAAAAATGGTCTGAGGAAATAAAAAATAGATTGAAAGACCCAAAAATATATTGAGGGACCCAAAAATGGATTGAGGAAACCTAAAATGGATTGAGGAAACCAAAAATGGGCTGAGGAAAGCAAAAATGCTTTGAGGAAACCAAAAATGGACGTAGAAACACAAAAATGGGCTGAAAAAATAAAAAATGGATTGAGGAACCCAGAAATGGGCTGAGGAACACAAAACTGTGTGGAGGCACCCAAAAATGAGTCGAGGGACCCAAAAATTGATTGAGAGCTCAAAAAATGGTCTGAGGAAATTAAAAATAATTTGAAAGACCCAAAAATGGATTGAGGAAACCAAAAACGGGCCGAGGGATCCAAAAATGGGCGGAGGGACCCAAAAATGGATTCAGGAAGTAAAAAATGGGCTTAGAAACAAAAAAATGGATTGAGGAAACCAAAAATGGATTGAGGAAACGAAAAATCGATTCAGGAAGCGAAAAAAAGGATTGATGACAGCAAAAATGGATTGAGGAACAGAAAAATGGGTTGAGGAAAAAAAATGGATTGAAAGATCCAAAAATGTATTGAGGAAACCAAAAACGGATTAAGGAAACCAAAAACGGATTGAGGAACCCAAAAATGGATTGAGGAACCCAAAAATGGATTTAGGAACGCAAAAATGGGCTGAGGAAATAAAAAATGGATAGAGGAACCCAGAAATGGGCTGAGGAAACCAAAAATGGGCGGAGGGACTCAAAAATGGGCCGAGAGACCCAAAAATGGATTGAGGAACTAGAAAATGGTTTGAGGAACCCAATAATGGATTTAGAAACGCAAAAATGGTAGGAAACCAAAAATGGGCGGAGGAAATAAAAAATGGATTGAGGAACCCAGAAATGGGCTGAGGAACACAAAAATGGGCGGAGGGACCCAAAAATGGGCGGAGGGGCACAAGAATGGGTGGAGGGATCCAAAAATGGATTGAGGAACCCGAAAATGGTTTGAGGAACCCAAAAACGGATTTAGGAACCCAGAAATGGGCTGAGGAACCCAGAAATAGGTAGAGGTACCCAATAATGGGCCGAGGGACCCGAAAATGGGCTTACGAACCCAAAAAAGGATTGAGGAACCCAAAAATGGGCCGAGGGCCCAAAAATGGATTGAGGATACGAAAAATGGATTGATGAACACAAAAACAGATGTAAGAATGCAAAAATGGGCTGTGGAAATCAAAAATAAATTGAAAAAACCAGAAATGGGCTGAGGAAACCAAAAACGGGCAGAGGGATCCAAAAATGGGCGGAGGGACCCAAAAATGGGCCAAGGGATTCGAAAATGGATTGAGGAAACCAAAAATCGATTGAGGAAGCGAAAAATTGTTTGATGACACAAAAAATGGATTGAGGAACCCAAAAATGGGCTAAGGAAGTAGAAAATGGGTGGAGGGAACAAAAAAATGGCCGAGAGACCCAAAAATGGACTGAGGAAAACAAAAATGAATTTATGAACCCAAAAACAGATTTAAGAATGCAAAAATGAGCTGTGGAAATCAAAAAAGGATTGAAAAACCCAGAAAAGGACTGAGGAAACAAAAAAAAGTGCGGAGGGACCGAAAAATGGGCGTCGGGACCCAAAAATGGATTGAGGAACCCGAAAATGGATTGAGGAAACCAAAAACCGATTGAGGAATGCAAAAATGGGCTGAGGAAACTAAAAATGAGCGAAGGGACCCAAAAATACACTGAGGGAACCAAAAATGGTCTGAGGAAATAAAAAATGGATTGAAAGATCCAAAAATATATTGAGGGACCCAAAAACGGACTGAGGAACCCTAAAATGGATTGAGAAAACCAAAAATGGATTGAGGAACGCAAAAATGGATTGAGGAACCCAAAAATGGACTTAGGAATGCAAAAATGAGCTGAGGAAATAAAAAATGGATTGAGGAACCCAGAAATGGGCTGAGGAAACCAAAAATGGGCGGAGGGACCCAAAAATGGGCCGAGAGATCCAAAAATGGATTGAGGGCACCACAACTGTTCTGAGGAAATTAAAAATAGATTGAAAGACACAGAAATGGATTGAGAGACCCAAAAATGGATTGATGAACCCAAGAATGGATTGAGGAATCCAAAAATGGTCTGAGGAAACCAAAAATGGGCTCAGGAAACCAAAAATGGGTGGAGGGACCCAGAAATGCATTTGGGAACTCAGAAATTGATTTAAGAAGCCAAAAGTGGTCCGAGGGAACCAAAAATTGGCTGAGGAAATAAGAAATCGATTGAGGAATGCAAAAAAGGATTGAGGAAACCAAAAAATGGATGGAGGAACCCAAAAATCGATTGAGAAAGACAAAAATGGTCCGAGGGAACCAAAAATGGGTTGAGGAAATAAAAAATGGATTTAAGAACACAAAAATGGATTGAGAAACCCAAAAATGGATTCAGGAATCCCAAAATTGGCTTAGGAAATCAAAAATGGATTGAGGAATCCAAAAATACATTTAAGAAAGCAAAAACGGGCTGAGGAAATAAAAAATGGATTGAGGAACCCAGAAATGGGCTGAGGAACCCAAAAATTGGTGGAGGGACCCAAAATGAGCCGAGGGAACCTAAAATTGATTGAGAGATCAAAAAATCGTCTGAGGAAATTAAAAATAGTTTGAAAGACCCAAAAATGGATTGAGGAACCCAAAAATGGATTGAGGAAACCAAAAATGGACTTAGGAATGCAAAAATGAGCTGAGGAAATAGAAAATGGATTGAGGAACCCAGAAATGGGCTGAGGAACAGAAAAATGGGCGGAGGGACCCAAAAACGGGCCGAGGGACCCAACAATTGATTGAGGGCACAAGAAATGGGCTGAGGAAATTAAAAATAGTTTGAGAGACCCAAAAATGGAGAGAAGGACCCAAAAATGAATTGAGGAACCCAAAAATGGATTGAGGAAACCAAAAATGGACCGAGGGAACCAAAAATCGGCGGAGTGACCCAAAAATGGATTCAGGAAGCCAAAAATGGGCTTAGAAACAAAAAAATGGATTGAGGAACCCAAAAATGGATTGAGAAAATGAAAAATCGATTCAGGAAGTGAAAAATGGATTGATGACACCAAAAATGGATTGAGGAACACAAAAATGGGCAGAGGAAGTAGAAAATGGGTGGAGGGAACCAAAAAAATGGCCGAGAGACCCAAAAATGGATTGAGGAAACCCAGAATGGATTGATGAAACCAAAAACAGATTTAAGAATGCAAAAATGGGCTGTGGAACTCAAAAAAGGATTGAAATCCCAGAAATGGGCAGAGGAACCCAAAATTGGGCGGAGGGACCCAGAAATGGGCGGAGGGACTCAAAAATGGATTGAGGAACCCGAAAATGGATTGAGGAACCCGAAAATGGATTGAGGAACCCAAAAAAAACATTTAGGAATGCAAAAATGGGCTGAGGAAAGCAAAAATGAGTAAAGGGACCCAAAAATATATTGAGGGAACCAAAAATGGTCTGAGGAAATAAAAAATAGATTGAAAGACCCAAAAATATATTGAGGGACCCAAAAATGGATTGAGGAAACCTAAAATGGATTGAGGAAACCAAAAATGGGCTGAGGAAAGCAAAAATGCTTTGAGGAAACCAAAAATGGACGTAGAAACACAAAAATGGGCTGAAAAAATAAAAAATGGATTGAGGAACCCAGAAATGGGCTGAGGAACACAAAACTGTGTGGAGGCACCCAAAAATGAGTCGAGGGACCCAAAAATTGATTGAGAGCTCAAAAAATGGTCTGAGGAAATTAAAAATAATTTGAAAGACCCAAAAATGGATTGAGGAAACCAAAAACGGGCCGAG
This sequence comes from Dromococcyx pavoninus, assembly GCA_033558185.1. Lineage (NCBI taxonomy): Eukaryota > Metazoa > Chordata > Aves > Cuculiformes > Neomorphidae > Dromococcyx > Dromococcyx pavoninus. The sequence continues at coordinate 29,705 of JAUMJL010001601.1, read as the reverse complement.
GGATCCAAAAATGGGCGGAGGGACCCAAAAATGGATTCAGGAAGTAAAAAATGGGCTTAGAAACAAAAAAATGGATTGAGGAAACCAAAAATGGATTGAGGAAACGAAAAATCGATTCAGGAAGCGAAAAAAAGGATTGATGAAAGCAAAAATGGATTTAGGAACAGAAAAATGGGTTGAGGAAAAAAAATGGATTGAAAGATCCAAAAATGTATTGAGGAAACCAAAAACGGATTAAGGAAACCAAAAACGGATTGAGGAACCCAAAAATGGATTGAGGAACCCAAAAATGGATTTAGGAACGCAAAAATGGGCTGAGGAAATAAAAAATGGATAGAGGAACCCAGAAATGGGCTGAGGAAACCAAAAATGGGCGGAGGGACTCAAAAATGGGCCGAGAGACCCAAAAATGGATTGAGGGCACCACAAATGTTCTGAGGAAATTAAAAATAGATTGAAAGACACAGAAATGGATTGAGAGACCCAAAAATGGATTGATGAACCCAAGAATGGATTGAGGAATCCAAAAATGGTCTGAGGAATCCAAAAATGGTCTGAGGAAACCAAAAATGGGCTCAGGAAACCAAAAATGGGTGGAGGGACCCAGAAATGCATTTGGGAACTCAGAAATTGATTTAAGAAGCCAAAAGTGGTCCGAGGGAACCAAAAATTGGCTGAGGAAATAAGAAATCGATTGAGGAATGCAAAAAAGGATTGAGGAAACCAAAAAATGGATGGAGGAACCCAAAAATCGATTGAGAAAGACAAAAATGGTCCGAGGGAACCAAAAATGGGTTGAGGAAATAAAAAATGGATTTAAGGACACAAAAATGGATTGAGAAACCCAAAAATGGATTCAGGAATCCCAAAATTGGCTTAGGAAATCAAAAATGGATTGAGGAATCCAAAAATACATTTAAGAAAGCAAAAACGGGCTGAGGAAATAAAAAATGGATTGAGGAACCCAGAAATGGGCTGAGGAACCCAAAAATTGGTGGAGGGACCCAAAATGAGCCGAGGGAACCTAAAATTGATTGAGAGATCAAAAAATCGTCTGAGGAAATTAAAAATAGTTTGAAAGACCCAAAAATGGATTGAGGGACCCAAAAATGGATTGAGGAACTAGAAAATGGTTTGAGGAACCCAAAAATGGATTTAGAAACGCAAAAATGGTAGGAAACCAAAAATGGGCGGAGGAAATAAAAAATGGATTGAGGAACCCAGAAATGGGCTGAGGAACACAAAAATGGGCGGAGGGACCCAAAAATGGGCGGAGGGGCACAAGAATGGGTGGAGGGATCCAAAAATGGATTGAGGAACCCGAAAATGGTTTGAGGAACCCAAAAACGGATTTAGGAACCCAGAAATGGGCTGAGGAACCCAGAAATAGGTAGAGGTACCCAATAATGGGCCGAGGGACCCGAAAATGGGCTTACGAACCCAAAAAAGGATTGAGGAACCCAAAAATGGGCCGAGGGCCCAAAAATGGATTGAGGATACGAAAAATGGATTGATGAACACAAAAACAGATTTAAGAATGCAAAAATGGGCTGTGGAAATCAAAAATAAATTGAAAAAACCAGAAATGGGCTGAGGAAACCAAAAACGGGCAGAGGGATCCAAAAATGGGCGGAGGGACCCAAAAATGGGCCAAGGGATTCGAAAATGGATTGAGGAAACCAAAAATCGATTGAGGAAGCGAAAAATTGTTTGATGACACAAAAAATGGATTGAGGAACCCAAAAATGGGCTAAGGAAGTAGAAAATGGGTGGAGGGAACAAAAAAATGGCCGAGAGACCCAAAAATGGACTGAGGAAAACAAAAATGAATTTATGAACCCAAAAACAGATTTAAGAATGCAAAAATGAGCTGTGGAAATCAAAAAAGGATTGAAAAACCCAGAAAAGGACTGAGGAAACAAAAAAAAGGGCGGAGGGACCGAAAAATGGGCGTCGGGACCCAAAAATGGATTGAGGAACCCGAAAATGGATTGAGGAAACCAAAAACCGATTGAGGAATGCAAAAATGGGCTGAGGAAACTAAAAATGAGCGAAGGGACCCAAAAATACACTGAGGGAACCAAAAATGGTCTGAGGAAATAAAAAATGGATTGAAAGATCCAAAAATATATTGAGGGACCCAAAAACGGACTGAGGAACCCTAAAATGGATTGAGAAAACCAAAAATGGATTGAGGAACGCAAAAATGGATTGAGGAACCCAAAAATGGACTTAGGAATGCAAAAATGAGCTGAGGAAATAAAAAATGGATTGAGGAACCCAGAAATGGGCTGAGGAAACCAAAAATGGGCGGAGGGACCCAAAAATGGGCCGAGAGATCCAAAAATGGATTGAGGGCACCACAACTGTTCTGAGGAAATTAAAAATAGATTGAAAGACACAGAAATGGATTGAGAGACCCAAAAATGGATTGATGAACCCAAGAATGGATTGAGGAATCCAAAAATGGTCTGAGGAAACCAAAAATGGGCTCAGGAAACCAAAAATGGGTGGAGGGACCCAGAAATGCATTTGGGAACTCAGAAATTGATTTAAGAAGCCAAAAGTGGTCCGAGGGAACCAAAAATTGGCTGAGGAAATAAGAAATCGATTGAGGAATGCAAAAAAGGATTGAGGAAACCAAAAAATGGATGGAGGAACCCAAAAATCGATTGAGAAAGACAAAAATGGTCCGAGGGAACCAAAAATGGGTTGAGGAAATAAAAAATGGATATAAGGACACAAAAATGGATTGAGAAACCCAAAAATGGATTCAGGAATCCCAAAATTGGCTTAGGAAATCAAAAATGGATTGAGGAATCCAAAAATAGATTTAAGAAAGCAATAACGGGCTGAGAAAATAAAAAATGGATTGAGGAACCCAGAAATGGGCTGAGGAACCCAAAAATTGGTGGAGGGACCCAAAAATGAGCCGAGGGACCCAAAAATTGATTCCGAGCTCAAAAAATCGTCTGAGGAAATTAAAAATAGTTTGAAAGACCCAAAAATGGATTAAGGGACCCAAAAATGGATTGAGGAACTCAAAAATGGATTGAGGAAAGCAAAAATCGATTGAGGAAGCCAAATATAGATTGATGACACAAAAAATGGATTGAGGAACACAAAAATGGGCTGAGGAAGTAGAAAATGGGTGGAGGGAACCAAAAAAATGGCCGAGGGATCCAAAAATGGATTGAGGAAACCAAAAATGGATTGAGGAACCCAAAAATGGATTGAGGAAACCAAAAATGGACTTAGGAATGCAAAAATGAGCTGAGGAAATAGAAAATGGATTGAGGAACCCAGAAATGGGCTGAGGAACAGAAAAATGGGCGGAGGGACCCAAAAACGGGCCGAGGGACCCAACAATTGATTGAGGGCACAAGAAATGGGCTGAGGAAATTAAAAATAGTTTGAGAGACCCAAAAATGGAGAGAAGGACCCAAAAATGAATTGAGGAACCCAAAAATGGATTGAGGAAACCAAAAATGGACCGAGGGAACCAAAAATCGGCGGAGTGACCCAAAAATGGATTCAGGAAGCCAAAAATGGGCTTAGAAACCAAAAAATGGATTGAGGAACCCAAAAATGGATTGAGAAAATGAAAAATCGATTCAGGAAGTGAAAAATGGATTGATGACACCAAAAATGGATTGAGGAACACAAAAATGGGCAGAGGAAGTAGAAAATGGGTGGAGGGAACCAAAAAAATGGCCGAGAGACCCAAAAATGGATTGAGGAAACCCAGAATGGATTGATGAAACCAAAAACAGATTTAAGAATGCAAAAATGGGCTGTGGAACTCAAAAAAGGATTGAAATCCCAGAAATGGGCAGAGGAACCCAAAATTGGGCGGAGGGACCCAGAAATGGGCGGAGGGACTCAAAAATGGATTGAGGAACCCGAAAATGGATTGAGGAACCCGAAAATGGATTGAGGAACCCAAAAAAAACATTTAGGAATGCAAAAATGGGCTGAGGAAAGCAAAAATGAGTAAAGGGACCCAAAAATATATTGAGGGAACCAAAAATGGTCTGAGGAAATAAAAAATAGATTGAAAGACCCAAAAATATATTGAGGGACCCAAAAATGGATTGAGGAAACCTAAAATGGATTGAGGAAACCAAAAATGGGCTGAGGAAAGCAAAAATGCTTTGAGGAAACCAAAAATGGACGTAGAAACACAAAAATGGGCTGAAAAAATAAAAAATGGATTGAGGAACCCAGAAATGGGCTGAGGAACACAAAACTGTGTGGAGGCACCCAAAAATGAGTCGAGGGACCCAAAAATTGATTGAGAGCTCAAAAAATGGTCTGATGAAATTAAAAATAATTTGAAAGACCCAAAAATGGATTGAGGAAACCAAAAACGGGCCGAGGGATCCAAAAATGGGCGGAGGGACCCAAAAATGGATTCAGGAAGTAAAAAATGGGCTTAGAAACAAAAAAATGGATTGAGGAAACCAAAAATGGATTGAGGAAACGAAAAATCGATTCAGGAAGCGAAAAAAAGGATTGATGACAGCAAAAATGGATTGAGGAACAGAAAAGTGGGTTGAGGAAAAAAAATGGATTGAAAGATCCAAAAATGTATTGAGGAAACCAAAAACGGATTAAGGAAACCAAAAACGGATTGAGGAACCCAAAAATGGATTGAGGAACCCAAAAATGGATTTAGGAACGCAAAAATGGGCTGAGGAAATAAAAAATGGATAGAGGAACCCAGAAATGGGCTGAGGAAACCAAAAATGGGCGGAGGGACCCAAAAATGGGCCGAGAGACCCAAAAATGGATTGAGGGCACCACAACTGTTCTGAGGAAATTAAAAATAGATTGAAAGACACAGAAATGGATTGAGAGACCCAAAAATGGATTGATGAACCCAAGAATGGATTGAGGAATCCAAAAACGGTCTGAGGAAACCAAAAATGGGCTCAGGAAACCAAAAATGGGTGGAGGGACCCAGAAATGCATTTGGGAACTCAGAAATTGATTTAAGAAGCCAAAAGTGGTCCGAGGGAACCAAAAATTGGCTGAGGAAATAAGAAATCGATTGAGGAATGCAAAAAAGGATTGAGGAAACCAAAAAATGGATGGAGGAACCCAAAAATCGATTGAGAAAGACAAAAATGGTCCGAGGGAACCAAAAATGGGTTGAGGAAATAAAAAATGGATTTAAGGACACAAAAATGGATTGAGAAACCCAAAAATGGATTCAGGAATCCCAAAATTGGCTTAGGAAATCAAAAATGGATTGAGGAATCCAAAAATACATTTAAGAAAGCAAAAACGGGCTGAGGAAATAAAAAATGGATTGAGGAACCCAGAAATGGGCTGAGGAACCCAAAAATTGGTGGAGGGACCCAAAATGAGCCGAGGGAACCTAAAATTGATTGAGAGATCAAAAAATCGTCTGAGGAAATTAAAAATAGTTTGAAAGACCCAAAAATGGATTGAGGGACCCAAAAATGGATTGAGGAACTAGAAAATGGTTTGAGGAACCCAAAAATGGATTTAGAAACGCAAAAATGGTAGGAAACCAAAAATGGGCGGAGGAAATAAAAAATGGATTGAGGAACCCAGAAATGGGCTGAGGAACACAAAAATGGGCGGAGGGACCCAAAAATGGGCGGAGGGGCACAAGAATGGGTGGAGGGATCCAAAAATGGATTGAGGAACCCGAAAATGGTTTGAGGAACCCAAAAACGGATTTAGGAACCCAGAAATGGGCTGAGGAACCCAGAAATAGGTAGAGGTACCCAATAATGGGCCGAGGGACCCAAAAATGGGCTTACGAACCCAAAAAAGGATTGAGGAACCCAAAAATGGGCCGAGGGCCCAAAAATGGATTGAGGATACGAAAAATGGATTGATGAACACAAAAACAGATTTAAGAATGCAAAAATGGGCTGTGGAAATCAAAAATAAATTGAAAAAACCAGAAATGGGCTGAGGAAACCAAAAACGGGCAGAGGGATCCAAAAATGGGCGGAGGGACCCAAAAATGGGCCAAGGGATTCGAAAATGGATTGAGGAAACCAAAAATCGATTGAGGAAGCGAAAAATTGTTTGATGACACAAAAAATGGATTGAGGAACCCAAAAATGGGCTAAGGAAGTAGAAAATGGGTGGAGGGAACAAAAAAATGGCCGAGAGACCCAAAAATGGACTGAGGAAAACAAAAATGAATTTATGAACCCAAAAACAGATTTAAGAATGCAAAAATGAGCTGTGGAAATCAAAAAAGGATTGAAAAACCCAGAAAAGGACTGAGGAAACAAAAAAAAGGGCGGAGGGACCGAAAAATGGGCGTCGGGACCCAAAAATGGATTGAGGAACCCGAAAATGGATTGAGGAAACCAAAAACCGATTGAGGAATGCAAAAATGGGCTGAGGAAACTAAAAATGAGCGAAGGGACCCAAAAATACACTGAGGGAACCAAAAATGGTCTGAGGAAATAAAAAATGGATTGAAAGATCCAAAAATATATTGAGGGACCCAAAAACGGACTGAGGAACCCTAAAATGGATTGAGAAAACCAAAAATGGATTGAGGAACGCAAAAATGGATTGAGGAACCCAAAAATGGACTTAGGAATGCAAAAATGAGCTGAGGAAATAAAAAATGGATTGAGGAACCCAGAAATGGGCTGAGGAAACCAAAAATGGGCGGAGGGACCCAAAAATGGGCCGAGAGATCCAAAAATGGATTGAGGGCACCACAACTGTTCTGAGGAAATTAAAAATAGATTGAAAGACACAGAAATGGATTGAGAGACCCAAAAATGGATTGATGAACCCAAGAATGGATTGAGGAATCCAAAAATGGTCTGAGGAAACCAAAAATGGGCTCAGGAAACCAAAAATGGGTGGAGGGACCCAGAAATGCATTTGGGAACTCAGAAATTGATTTATGAAGCCAAAAGTGGTCCGAGGGAACCAAAAATTGGCTGAGGAAATAAGAAATCGATTGAGGAATGCAAAAAAGGATTGAGGAAACCAAAAAATGGATGGAGGAACCCAAAAATCGATTGAGAAAGACAAAAATGGTCCGAGGGAACCAAAAATGGGTTGAGGAAATAAAAAATGGATATAAGGACACAAAAATGGATTGAGAAACCCAAAAATGGATTCAGGAATCCCAAAATTGGCTTAGGAAATCAAAAATGGATTGAGGAATCCAAAAATAGATTTAAGAAAGCAATAACGGGCTGAGAAAATAAAAAATGGATTGAGGAACCCAGAAATGGGCTGAGGAACCCAAAAATTGGTGGAGGGACCCAAAAATGAGCCGAGGGACCCAAAAATTGATTCCGAGCTCAAAAAATCGTCTGAGGAAATTAAAAATAGTTTGAAAGACCCAAAAATGGATTAAGAGACCCAAAAATGGATTGAGGAAACCAAAAATGGATTGAGGAACTCCAAAATGGATTGAGGAAAGCAAAAATCGATTGAGGAAGCCAAATATAGATTGATGACACCAAAAATGGATTGAGGAACACAAAAATGGGCTGAGGAAGTAGAAAATGGGTGGAGGGAACCAAAAAAATGGCCGAGGGATCCAAAAATGGATTGAGGAAACCAAAAATGGATTGAGGAACCCAAAAATGGATTGAGGAAACCAAAAATGGACTTAGGAATGCAAAAATGAGCTGAGGAAATAGAAAATGGATTGAGGAACCCAGAAATGGGCTGAGGAACAGAAAAATGGGCGGAGGGACCCAAAAACGGGCCGAGGGACCCAACAATTGATTGAGGGCACAAGAAATGCGCTGAGGAAATTAAAAATAGTTTGAGAGACACAAAAATGGAGAGAAGGACCCAAAAATGAATTGAGGAACCCAAAAATGGATTGAGGAAACCAAAAATGGACCGAGGGAACCAAAAATCGGCGGAGTGACCCAAAAATGGATTCAGGAAGCCAAAAATGGGCTTAGAAACCAAAAAATGCATTGAGGAACCCAAAAATGGATTGAGAAAATGAAAAATCGATTCAGGAAGTGAAAAATGGATTGATGACACCAAAAATGGATTGAGGAACACAAAAATGGGCAGAGGAAGTAGAAAATGGGTGGAGGGAACCAAAAAAATGGCCGAGAGACCCAAAAATGGATTGAGGAAACCCAGAATGGATTGATGAAACCAAAAACAGATTTAAGAATGCAAAAATGGGCTGTGGAACTCAAAAAAGGATTGAAATCCCAGAAATGGGCAGAGGAACCCAAAATTGGGCGGAGGGACCCAGAAATGGGCGGAGGGACTCAAAAATGGATTGAGGAACCCGAAAATGGATTGAGGAACCTGAAAATGGATTGAGGAACCCAAAAAAAACATTTAGGAATGCAAAAATGGGCTGAGGAAAGCAAAAATGAGTAAAGGGACCCAAAAATATATTGAGGGAACCAAAAATGGTCTGCGGAAATAAAAAATAGATTGAAAGACCCAAAAATATATTGAGGGACCCAAAAATGGATTGAGGAAACCTAAAATGGATTGAGGAAACCAAAAATGGGCTGAGGAAAGCAAAAATGCTTTGAGGAAACCAAAAATGGACGTAGAAACACAAAAATGGGCTGAAAAAATAAAAAATGGATTGAGGAACCCAGAAATGGGCTGAGGAACACAAAACTGTGTGGAGGCACCCAAAAATGAGTCGAGGGACCCAAAAATTGATTGAGAGCTCAAAAAATGGTCTGAGGAAATTAAAAATAATTTGAAAGACCCAAAAATGGATTGAGGAAACCAAAAATGGGCCGAGGGATCCAAAAATGGGCGGAGGGACCCAAAAATGGATTCAGGAAGTAAAAAATGGGCTTAGAAACAAAAAAATGGATTGATGACACCAAAAATGGATTGAGGAACACAAAAATGGGCAGAGGAAGTAGAAAATGGGTGGAGGGAACCAAAAAAATGGCCGAGAGACCCAAAAATGGCTTGAGGAAACCCAGAATGGATTGATGAAACCAAAAACAGATTTAAGAATGCAAAAATGGGCTGTGGAACTCAAAAAAGGATTGAAATCCCAGAAATGGGCAGAGGAACCCAAAATTGGGCGGAGGGACCCAGAAATGGGCGGAGGGACTCAAAAATGGATTGAGGAACCCGAAAATGGATTGAGGAACCCAAAAAAAACATTTAGGAATGCAAAAATGGGCTGAGGAAAGCAAAAATGAGTAAAGGGACCCAAAAATATATTGAGGGAACCAAAAATGGTCTGAGGAAATAAAAAATAGATTGAAAGACCCAAAAATATATTGAGGGACCCAAAAATGGATTGAGGAAACCTAAAATGGATTGAGGAAACCAAAAATGGGCTGAGGAAAGCAAAAATGCATTGAGGAAACCAAAAATGGACGTAGAAACACAAAAATGGGCTGAAAAAATAAAAAATGGATTGAGGAACCCAGAAATGGGCTGAGGAACACAAAACTGTGTGGAGGCACCCAAAAATGAGTCGAGGGACCCAAAAATTGATTGAGAGCTCAAAAAATGGTCTGAGGAAATTAAAAATAATTTGAAAGACCCAAAAATGGATTGAGGAAACCAAAAACGGGCCGAGGGATCCAAAAATGGGCGGAGGGACCCAAAAATGGATTCAGGAAGTAAAAAATGGGCTTAGAAACAAAAAAATGGATTGAGGAAACCAAAAATGGATTGAGGAAACGAAAAATCGATTCAGGAAGCGAAAAAAAGGATTGATGACAGCAAAAATGGATTGAGGAACAGAAAAGTGGGTTGAGGAAAAAAAATGGATTGAAAGATCCAAAAATGTATTGAGGAAACCAAAAACGGATTAAGGAAACCAAAAACGGATTGAGGAACCCAAAAATGGATTGAGGAACCCAAAAATGGATTTAGGAACGCAAAAATGGGCTGAGGAAATAAAAAATGGATAGAGGAACCCAGAAATGGGCTGAGGAAACCAAAAATGGGCGGAGGGACCCAAAAATGGGCCGAGAGACCCAAAAATGGATTGAGGGCACCACAACTGTTCTGAGGAAATTAAAAATAGATTGAAAGACACAGAAATGGATTGAGAGACCCAAAAATGGATTGATGAACCCAAGAATGGATTGAGGAATCCAAAAATGGTCTGAGGAAACCAAAAATGGGCTCAGGAAACCAAAAATGGGTGGAGGGACCCAGAAATGCATTTGGGAACTCAGAAATTGATTTAAGAAGCCAAAAGTGGTCCGAGGGAACCAAAAATTGGCTGAGGAAATAAGAAATCGATTGAGGAATGCAAAAAAGGATTGAGGAAACCAAAAAATGGATGGAGGAACCCAAAAATCGATTGAGAAAGACAAAAATGGTCCGAGGGAACCAAAAATGGGTTGAGGAAATAAAAAATGGATTTAAGGACACAAAAATGGATTGAGAAACCCAAAAATGGATTCAGGAATCCCAAAATTGGCTTAGGAAATCAAAAATGGATTGAGGAATCCAAAAATACATTTAAGAAAGCAAAAACGGGCTGAGGAAATAAAAAATGGATTGAGGAACCCAGAAATGGGCTGAGGAACCCAAAAATTGGTGGAGGGACCCAAAATGAGCCGAGGGAACCTAAAATTGATTGAGAGATCAAAAAATCGTCTGAGGAAATTAAAAATAGTTTGAAAGACCCAAAAATGGATTGAGGGACCCAAAAATGGATTGAGGAACTAGAAAATGGTTTGAGGAACCCAAAAATGGATTTAGAAACGCAAAAATGGTAGGAAACCAAAAATGGGCGGAGGAAATAAAAAATGGATTGAGGAACCCAGAAATGGGCTGAGGAACACAAAAATGGGCGGAGGGACCCAAAAATGGGCGGAGGGGCACAAGAATGGGTGGAGGGATCCAAAAATGGATTGAGGAACCCGAAAATGGTTTGAGGAACCCAAAAACGGATTTAGGAACCCAGAAATGGGCTGAGGAACCCAGAAATAGGTAGAGGTACCCAATAATGGGCCGAGGGACCCAAAAATGGGCTTACGAACCCAAAAAAGGATTGAGGAACCCAAAAATGGGCCGAGGGCCCAAAAATGGATTGAGGATACGAAAAATGGATTGATGAACACAAAAACAGATTTAAGAATGCAAAAATGGGCTGTGGAAATCAAAAATAAATTGAAAAAACCAGAAATGGGCTGAGGAAACCAAAAACGGGCAGAGGGATCCAAAAATGGGCGGAGGGACCCAAAAATGGGCCAAGGGATTCGAAAATGGATTGAGGAAACCAAAAATCGATTGAGGAAGCGAAAAATTGTTTGATGACACAAAAAATGGATTGAGGAACCCAAAAATGGGCTAAGGAAGTAGAAAATGGGTGGAGGGAACAAAAAAATGGCCGAGAGACCCAAAAATGGACTGAGGAAAACAAAAATGAATTTATGAACCCACAAACAGATTTAAGAATGCAAAAATGAGCTGTGGAAATCAAAAAAGGATTGAAAAACCCAGAAAAGGACTGAGGAAACAAAAAAAAGGGCGGAGGGACCGAAAAATGGGCGTCGGGACCCAAAAATGGATTGAGGAACCCGAAAATGGATTGAGGAAACCAAAAACCGATTGAGGAATGCAAAAATGGGCTGAGGAAACTAAAAATGAGCGAAGGGACCCAAAAATACACTGAGGGAACCAAAAATGGTCTGAGGAAATAAAAAATGGATTGAAAGATCCAAAAATATATTGAGGGACCCAAAAACGGACTGAGGAACCCTAAAATGGATTGAGAAAACCAAAAATGGATTGAGGAACGCAAAAATGGATTGAGGAATCCCAAAATTGGCTTAGGAAATCAAAAATGGATTGAGGAATCCAAAAATAGATTTAAGAAAGCAATAACGGGCTGAGAAAATAAAAAATGGATTGAGGAACCCAGAAATGGGCTGAGGAACCCAAAAATTGGTGGAGGGACCCAAAAATGAGCCGAGGGACCCAAAAATTGATTCCGAGCTCAAAAAATCGTCTGAGGAAATTAAAAATAGTTTGAAAGACCCAAAAATGGATTAAGGGACCCAAAAATGGATTGAGGAAACCAAAAATGGATTGAGGAACTCAAAAATGGATTGAGGAAAGCAAAAATCGATTGAGGAAGCCAAATATAGATTGATGACACCAAAAATGGATTGAGGAACACAAAAATGGGCTGAGGAAGTAGAAAATGGGTGGAGGGAACCAAAAAAATGGCCAAGGGATCCAAAAATGGATTGAGGAAACCCAGAATGGATTGATGAAACCAAAAACAGATTTAAGAATGCAAAAATGGGCTGTGGAACTCAAAAAAGGATTGAAATCCCAGAAATGGGCAGAGGAACCCAAAATTGGGCGGAGGGACCCAGAAATGGGCGGAGGGACTCAAAAATGGATTGAGGAACCCGAAAATGGATTGAGGAACCCGAAAATGGATTGAGGAACCCAAAAAAAACATTTAGGAATGCAAAAATGGGCTGAGGAAAGCAAAAATGAGTAAAGGGACCCAAAAATATTTTGAGGGAACCAAAAATGGTCTGAGGAAATAAAAAATAGATTGAAAGACCCAAAAATATATTGAGGGACCCAAAAATGGATTGAGGAAACCTAAAATGGATTGAGGAAACCAAAAATGGGCTGAGGAAAGCAAAAATGCTTTGAGGAAACCAAAAATGGACGTAGAAACACAAAAATGGGCTGAAAAAATAAAAAATGGATTGAGGAACCCAGAAATGGGCTGAGGAACACAAAACTGTGTGGAGGCACCCAAAAATGAGTCGAGGGACCCAAAAATTGATTGAGAGCTCAAAAAATGGTCTGAGGAAATTAAAAATAATTTGAAAGACCCAAAAATGGATTGAGGAAACCAAAAATGGGCCGAGGGATCCAAAAATGGGCGGAGGGACCCAAAAATGGATTCAGGAAGTAAAAAATGGGCTTAGAAACAAAAAAATGGATTGAGGAAACCAAAAATGGATTGAGGAAATGAAAAATCGATTCAGGAAGCGAAAAAAAGGATTGATGACAGCAAAAATGGATTGAGGAACAGAAAAATGGGTTGAGGAAAAAAAATGGATTGAAAGATCCAAAAATGTATTGAGGAAACCAAAAACGGATTAAGGAAACCAAAAACGGATTGAGGAACCCAAAAATGGATTGAGGAACCCAAAAATGGATTTAGGAACGCAAAAATGGGCTGAGGAAATAAAAAAATGGATAGAGGAACCCAGAAATGGGCTGAGGAAACCAAAAATGGGCGGAGGGACCCAAAAATGGGCCGAGAGACCCAAAAATGGATTGAGGGCACCACAACTGTTCTGAGGAAATTAAAAATAGATTGAAAGACACAGAAATGGATTGAGAGACCCAAAAATGGATTGATGAACCCAAGAATGGATTGAGGAATCCAAAAACGGTCTGAGGAAACCAAAAATGGGCTCAGGAAACCAAAAATGGGTGGAGGGACCCAGAGATGCATTTGGGAACTCAGAAATTGATTTAAGAAGCCAAAAGTGGTCCGAGGGAACCAAAAATTGGCTGAGGAAATAAGAAATCGATTGAGGAATGCAAAAAAGGATTGAGGAAACCAAAAAATGGATGGAGGAACCCAAAAATCGATTGAGAAAGACAAAAATGGTCCGAGGGAACCAAAAATGGGTTGAGGAAATAAAAAATGGATTTAAGGACACAAAAATGGATTGAGAAACCCAAAAATGGATTCAGGAATCCCAAAATTGGCTTAGGAAATCAAAAATGGATTGAGGAATCCAAAAATACATTTAAGAAAGCAAAAACGGGCTGAGGAAATAAAAAATGGATTGAGGAACCCAGAAATGGGCTGAGGAACCCAAAAATTGGTGGAGGGACCCAAAATGAGCCGAGGGAACCTAAAATTGATTGAGAGATCAAAAAATCGTCTGAGGAAATTAAAAATAGTTTGAAAGACCCAAAAATGGATTGAGGGACCCAAAAATGGATTGAGGAACTAGAAAATGGTTTGAGGAACCCAAAAATGGATTTAGAAACGAAAAATGGTAGGAAACCAAAAATGGGCGGAGGAAATAAAAAATGGATTGAGGAACCCAGAAATGGGCTGAGGAACACAAAAATGGGCGGAGGGACCCAAAAATGGGCGGAGGGGCACAAGAATGGGTGGAGGGATCCAAAAATGGATTGAGGAACCCGAAAATGGTTTGAGGAACCCAAAAACGGATTTAGGAACCCAGAAATGGGCTGAGGAACCCAGAAATAGGTAGAGGTACCCAATAATGGGCCGAGGGACCCAAAAATGGGCTTACGAACCCAAAAAAGGATTGAGGAACCCAAAAATGGGCCGAGGGCCCAAAAATGGATTGAGGATACGAAAAATGGATTGATGAACACAAAAACAGATTTAAGAATGCAAAAATGGGCTGTGGAAATCAAAAATAAATTGAAAAAACCAGAAATGGGCTGAGGAAACCAAAAACGGGCAGAGGGATCCAAAAATGGGCGGAGGGACCCAAAAATAGGCCAAGGGATTCGAAAATGGATTGAGGAAACCAAAAATCGATTGAGGAAGCGAAAAATTGTTTGATGACACAAAAAATGGATTGAGGAACCCAAAAATGGGCTAAGGAAGTAGAAAATGGGTGGAGGGAACAAAAAAATGGCCGAGAGACCCAAAAATGGACTGAGGAAAACAAAAATGAATTTATGAACCCACAAACAGATTTAAGAATGCAAAAATGAGCTGTGGAAATCAAAAAAGGATTGAAAAACCCAGAAAAGGACTGAGGAAACAAAAAAAAGGGCGGAGGGACCGAAAAATGGGCGTCGGGACCCAAAAATGGATTGAGGAACCCGAAAATGGATTGAGGAAACCAAAAACCGATTGAGGAATGCAAAAATGGGCTGAGGAAACTAAAAATGAGCGAAGGGACCCAAAAATACACTGAGGGAACCAAAAATGGTCTGAGGAAATAAAAAATGGATTGAAAGATCCAAAAATATATTGAGGGACCCAAAAACGGACTGAGGAACCCTAAAATGGATTGAGAAAACCAAAAATGGATTGAGGAACGCAAAAATGGATTGAGGAACCCAAAAATGGACTTAGGAATGCAAAAATGAGCTGAGGAAATAAAAAATGGATTGAGGAACCCAGAAATGGGCTGAGGAAACCAAAAATAGGCGGAGGGACCCAAAAATGGGCCGAGAGATCCAAAAATGGATTGAGGGCACCACAACTGTTCTGAGGAAATTAAAAATAGATTGAAAGACACAGAAATGGATTGAGAGACCCAAAAATGGATTGATGAACCCAAGAATGGATTGAGGAATCCAAAAATGGTCTGAGGAAACCAAAAATGGGTCAGGAAACCAAAAATGGGTGGAGGGACCCAGAAATGCATTTGGGAACTCAGAAATTGATTTAAGAAGCCAAAAGTGGTCCGAGGGAACCAAAAATTGGCTGAGGAAATAAGAAATCGATTGAGGAATGCAAAAAAGGATTGAGGAAACCAAAAAATGGATGGAGGAACCCAAAAATCGATTGAGAAAGACAAAAATGGTCCGAGGGAACCAAAAATGGGTTGAGGAAATAAAAAATGGATTTAAGGACACAAAAATGGATTGAGAAACCCAAAAATGGATTCAGGAATCCCAAAATTGGCTTAGGAAATCAAAAATGGATTGAGGAAACCTAAAATGGATTGAGGAAACCAAAAATGGGCTGAGGAAAGCAAAAATGCTTTGAGGAAACCAAAAATGGACGTAGAAACACAAAAATGGGCTGAAAAAATAAAAAATTGATTGAGGAACCCAGAAATGGGCTGAGGAACACAAAACTGTGTGGAGGCACCCAAAAATGAGTCGAGGGACCCAAAAATTGATTGAGAGCTCAAAAAATGGTCTGAGGAAATTAAAAATAATTTGAAAGACCCAAAAATGGATTGAGGAAACCAAAAATGGGCCGAGGGATCCAAAAATGGGCGGAGGGACCCAAAAATGGATTCAGGAAGTAAAAAATGGGCTTAGAAACAAAAAAATGGATTGAGGAAACCAAAAATGGATTGAGGAAACGAAAAATCGATTCAGGAAGCGAAAAAAAGGATTGATGACAGCAAAAATGGATTGAGGAACAGAAAAATGGGTTGAGGAAAAAAAATGGATTGAAAGATCCAAAAATGTATTGAGGAAACCAAAAATGGATTAAGGAAACCAAAAACGGATTGAGGAACCCAAAAATGGATTGAGGAACCCAAAAATGGATTTAGGAACGCAAAAATGGGCTGAGGAAATAAAAAATGGATAGAGGAACCCAGAAATGGGCTGAGGAAACCAAAAATGGGCGGAGGGACCCAAAAATGGGCCGAGAGACCCAAGAATGGATTGAGGGCACCACAACTGTTCTGAGGAAATTAAAAATAGATTGAAAGACACAGAAATGGATTGAGAGACCCAAAAATGGATTGATGAACCCAAGAATGGATTGAGGAATCCAAAAACGGTCTGAGGAAACCAAAAATGGGCTCAGGAAACCAAAAATGGGTGGAGGGACCCAGAGATGCATTTGGGAACTCAGAAATTGATTTAAGAAGCCAAAAGTGGTCTGAGGGAACCAAAAATTGGCTGAGGAAATAAGAAATCGATTGAGGAATGCAAAAAAGGATTGAGGAAACCAAAAAATGGATGGAGGAACCCAAAAATCGATTGAGAAAGACAAAAATGGTCCGAGGGAACCAAAAATGGGTTGAGGAAATAAAAAATGGATTTAAGGACACAAAAATGGATTGAGAAACCCAAAAATGGATTCAGGAATCCCAAAATTGGCTTAGGAAATCAAAAATGGATTGAGGAATCCAAAAATACATTTAAGAAAGCAAAAACGGGCTGAGGAAATAAAAAATGGATTGAGGAACCCAGAAATGGGCTGAGGAACCCAAAAATTGGTGGAGGGACCCAAAATGAGCCGAGGGATCCTAAAATTGATTGAGAGATCAAAAAATCGTCTGAGGAAATTAAAAATAGTTTGAAAGACCCAAAAATGGATTGAGGGACCCAAAAATGGATTGAGGAACTAGAAAATGGTTTGAGGAACCCAAAAATGGATTTAGAAACGCAAAAATGGTAGGAAACCAAAAATGGGCGGAGGAAATAAAAAATGGATTGAGGAACCCAGAAATGGGCTGAGGAACACAAAAATGGGCGGAGGGACCCAAAAATGGGCGGAGGGGCACAAGAATGGGTGGAGGGATCCAAAAATGGATTGAGGAACCCGAAAATGGTTTGAGGAACCCAAAAACGGATTTAGGAACCCAGAAATGGGCTGAGGAACCCAGAAATAGGTAGAGGTACCCAATAATGGGCCGAGGGACCCAAAAATGGGCTTACGAACCCAAAAAAGGATTGAGGAACCCAAAAATGGGCCGAGGGCCCAAAAATGGATTGAGGATACGAAAAATGGATTGATGAACACAAAAACAGATTTAAGAATGCAAAAATGGGCTGTGGAAATCAAAAATAAATTGAAAAAACCAGAAATGGGCTGAGGAAACCAAAAACGGGCAGAGGGATCCAAAAATGGGCGGAGGGACCCAAAAATGGGCCAAGGGATTCGAAAATGGATTGAGGAAACCAAAAATCGATTGAGGAAGCGAAAAATTGTTTGATGACACAAAAAATGGATTGAGGAACCCAAAAATGGGCTAAGGAAGTAGAAAATGGGTGGAGGGAACAAAAAAATGGCCGAGAGACCCAAAAATGGACTGAGGAAAACAAAAATGAATTTATGAACCCAAAAACAGATTTAAGAATGCAAAAATGAGCTGTGGAAATCAAAAAAGGATTGAAAAACCCAGAAAAGGACTGAGGAAACAAAAAAAAGGGCGGAGGGACCGAAAAATGGGCGTCGGGACCCAAAAATGGATTGAGGAACCCGAAAATGGATTGAGGAAACCAAAAACCGATTGAGGAATGCAAAAATGGGCTGAGGAAACTAAAAATGAGCGAAGGGACCCAAAAATACACTGAGGGAACCAAAAATGGTCTGAGGAAATAAAAAATGGATTGAAAGATCCAAAAATATATTGAGGGACCCAAAAACGGACTGAGGAACCCTAAAATGGATTGAGAAAACCAAAAATGGATTGAGGAACGCAAAAATGGATTGAGGAACCCAAAAATGGACTTAGGAATGCAAAAATGAGCTGAGGAAATAAAAAATGGATTGAGGAACCCAGAAATGGGCTGAGGAAACCAAAAATAGGCGGAGGGACCCAAAAATGGGCCGAGAGATCCAAAAATGGATTGAGGGCACCACAACTGTTCTGAGGAAATTAAAAATAGATTGAAAGACACAGAAATGGATTGAGAGACCCAAAAATGGATTGATGAACCCAAGAATGGATTGAGGAATCCAAAAATGGTCTGAGGAAACCAAAAATGGGCTCAGGAAACCAAAAATGGGTGGAGGGACCCAGAAATGCATTTGGGAACTCAGAAATTGATTTAAGAAGCCAAAAGTGGTCCGAGGGAACCAAAAATTGGCTGAGGAAATAAGAAATCGATTGAGGAATGCAAAAAAGGATTGAGGAAACCAAAAAATGGATGGAGGAACCCAAAAATCGATTGAGAAAGACAAAAATGGTCCGAGGGAACCAAAAATGGGTTGAGGAAATAAAAAATGGATATAAGGACACAAAATGGATTGAGAAACCCAAAAATGGATTCAGGAATCCCAAAATTGGCTTAGGAAATCAAAAATGGATTGAGGAATCCAAAAATAGATTTAAGAAAGCAATAACGGGCTGAGAAAATAAAAAATGGATTGAGGAACCCAGAAATGGGCTGAGGAACCCAAAAATTGGTGGAGGGACCCAAAAATGAGCCGAGGGACCCAAAAATTGATTCCGAGCTCAAAAAATCGTCTGAGGAAATTAAAAATAGTTTGAAAGACCCAAAAATGGATTAAGGGACCCAAACATGGATTGAGGAAACCAAAAATGGATTGAGGAACTCAAAAATGGATTGAGGAAAGCAAAAATCGATTGAGGAAGCCAAATATAGATTGATGACACCAAAAATGGATTGAGGAACACAAAAATGGGCTGAGGAAGTAGAAAATGGGTGGAGGGAACCAAAAAAATGGCCGAGGGATCCAAAAATGGATTGAGGAAACCCAGAATGGATTGATGAAACCAAAAACAGATTTAAGAATGCAAAAATGGGCTGTGGAACTCAAAAAAGGATTGAAATCCCAGAAATGGGCAGAGGAACCCAAAATTGGGCGGAGGGACCCAGAAATGGGCGGAGGGACTCAAAAATGGATTGAGGAACCCGAAAATGGATTGAGGAACCCGAAAATGGATTGAGGAACCCAAAAAAAACATTTAGGAATGCAAAAATGGGCTGAGGAAAGCAAAAATGAGTAAAGGGACCCAAAAATATTTTGAGGGAACCAAAAATGGTCTGAGGAAATAAAAAATAGATTGAAAGACCCAAAAATATATTGAGGGACCCAAAAATGGATTGAGGAAACCTAAAATGGATTGAGGAAACCAAAAATGGGCTGAGGAAAGCAAAAATGCTTTGAGGAAACCAAAAATGGACGTAGAAACACAAAAATGGGCTGAAAAAATAAAAAATGGATTGAGGAACCCAGAAATGGGCTGAGGAACACAAAACTGTGTGGAGGCACCCAAAAATGAGTCGAGGGACCCAAAAATTGATTGAGAGCTCAAAAAATGGTCTGAGGAAATTAAAAATAATTTGAAAGACCCAAAAATGGATTGAGGAAACCAAAAATGGGCCGAGGGATCCAAAAATGGGCGGAGGGACCCAAAAATGGATTCAGGAAGTAAAAAATGGGCTTAGAAACAAAAAAATGGATTGAGGAAACCAAAAATGGATTGAGGAAACGAAAAATCGATTCAGGAAGCGAAAAAAAGGATTGATGACAGCAAAAATGTATTGAGGAACAGAAAAATGGGTTGAGGAAAAAAAATGGATTGAAAGATCCAAAAATGTATTGAGGAAACCAAAAACGGATTAAGGAAACCAAAAACGGATTGAGGAACCCAAAAATGGATTGAGGAACCCAAAAATGGATTTAGGAACGCAAAAATGGGCTGAGGAAATAAAAAATGGATAGAGGAACCCAGAAATGGGCTGAGGAAACCAAAAATGGGCGGAGGGACCCAAAAATGGGCCGAGAGACCCAAAAATGGATTGAGGGCACCACAACTGTTCTGAGGAAATTAAAAATAGATTGAAAGACACAGAAATGGATTGAGAGACCCAAAAATGGATTGATGAACCCAAGAATGGATTGAGGAATCCAAAAACGGTCTGAGGAAACCAAAAATGGGCTCAGGAAACCAAAAATGGGTGGAGGGACCCAGAGATGCTTTTGGGAACTCAGAAATTGATTTAAGAAGCCAAAAGTGGTCCGAGGGAACCAAAAATTGGCTGAGGAAATAAGAAATCGATTGAGGAATGCAAAAAAGGATTGAGGAAACCAAAAAATGGATGGAGGAACCCAAAAATCGATTGAGAAAGACAAAAATGGTCCGAGGGAACCAAAAATGGGTTGAGGAAATAAAAAATGGATTTAAGGACACAAAAATGGATTGAGAAACCCAAAAATGGATTCAGGAATCCCAAAATTGGCTTAGGAAATCAAAAATGGATTGAGGAATCCAAAAATACATTTAAGAAAGCAAAAACGGGCTGAGGAAATAAAAAATGGATTGAGGAACCCAGAAATGGGCTGAGGAACCCAAAAATTGGTGGAGGGACCCAAAATGAGCCGAGGGAACCTAAAATTGATTGAGAGATCAAAAAATCGTCTGAGGAAATTAAAAATAGTTTGAAAGACCCAAAAATGGATTGAGGGACCCAAAAATGGATTGAGGAACTAGAAAATGGTTTGAGGAACCCAAAAATGGATTTAGAAACGCAAAAATGGTAGGAAACCAAAAATGGGCGGAGGAAATAAAAAATGGATTGAGGAACCCAGAAATGGGCTGAGGAACACAAAAATGGGCGGAGGGACCCAAAAATGGGCGGAGGGGCACAAGAATGGGTGGAGGGATCCAAAAATGGATTGAGGAACCCGAAAATGGTTTGAGGAACCCAAAAACGGATTTAGGAACCCAGAAATGGGCTGAGGAACCCAGAAATAGGTAGAGGTACCCAATAATGGGCCGAGGGACCCAAAAATGGGCTTACGAACCCAAAAAAGGATTGAGGAACCCAAAAATGGGCCGAGGGCCCAAAAATGGATTGAGGATACGAAAAATGGATTGATGAACACAAAAACAGATTTAAGAATGCAAAAATGGGCTGTGGAAATCAAAAATAAATTGAAAAAACCAGAAATGGGCTGAGGAAACCAAAAACGGGCAGAGGGATCCAAAAATGGGCGGAGGGACCCAAAAATGGGCCAAGGGATTCGAAAATGGATTGAGGAAACCAAAAATCGATTGAGGAAGCGAAAAATTGTTTGATGACACAAAAAATGGATTGAGGAACCCAAAAATGGGCTAAGGAAGTAGAAAATGGGTGGAGGGAACAAAAAAATGGCCGAGAGACCCAAAAATGGACTGAGGAAAACAAAAATGAATTTATGAACCCAAAAACAGATTTAAGAATGCAAAAATGAGCTGTGGAAATCAAAAAAGGATTGAAAAACCCAGAAAAGGACTGAGGAAACAAAAAAAAGGGCGGAGGGACCGAAAAATGGGCGTCGGGACCCAAAAATGGATTGAGGAACCCGAAAATGGATTGAGGAAACCAAAAACCGATTGAGGAATGCAAAAATGGGCTGAGGAAACTAAAAATGAGCGAAGGGACCCAAAAATACACTGAGGGAACCAAAAATGGTCTGAGGAAATAAAAAATGGATTGAAAGATCCAAAAATATATTGAGGGACCCAAAAACGGACTGAGGAACCCTAAAATGGATTGAGAAAACCAAAAATGGATTGAGGAACGCAAAAATGGATTGAGGAACCCAAAAATGGACTTAGGAATGCAAAAATGAGCTGAGGAAATAAAAAATGGATTGAGGAACCCAGAAATGGGCTGAGGAAACCGAAAATAGGCGGAGGGACCCAAAAATGGGCCGAGAGATCCAAAAATGGATTGAGGGCACCACAACTGTTCTGAGGAAATTAAAAATAGATTGAAAGACACAGAAATGGATTGAGAGACCCAAAAATGGATTGATGAACCCAAGAATGGATTGAGGAATCCAAAAATGGTCTGAGGAAACCAAAAATGGGCTCAGGAAACCAAAAATGGGTGGAGGGACCCAGAAATGCATTTGGGAACTCAGAAATTGATTTAAGAAGCCAAAAGTGGTCCGAGGGAACCAAAAATTGGCTGAGGAAATAAGAAATCGATTGAGGAATGCAAAAAAGGATTGAGGAAACCAAAAAATGGATGGAGGAACCCAAAAATCGATTGAGAAAGACAAAAATGGTCCGAGGGAACCAAAAATGGGTTGAGGAAATAAAAAATGGATTTAAGGACACAAAAATGGATTGAGAAACCCAAAAATGGATTCAGGAATCCCAAAATTGGCTTAGGAAATCAAAAATGGATTGAGGAATCCAAAAATAGATTTAAGAAAGCAAAAACGGGCTGAGAAAATAAAAAATGGATTGAGGAACCCAGAAATGGGCTGAGGAACCCAAAAATTGGTGGAGGGACCCAAAAATGAGCCGAGGGACCCAAAAATTGATTCCGAGCTCAAAAAATCGTCTGAGGAAATTAAAAATAGTTTGAAAGACCCAAAAATGGATTGAGGGACCCAAAAATGGATTGAGGAAACCAAAAATGGATTGAGGAACTCAAAAATGGATTGAGGAAACCAAAAATCGATTGAGGAAGCCAAATATAGATTGATGACACCAAAAATGGATTGAGGAACACAAAAATGGGCTGAGGAAGTAGAAAATGGGTGGAGGGAACCAAAAAAATGGCCGAGGGATCCAAAAATGGATTGAGGAAACCAAAAATGGATTGAGGAACCCAAAAATGGATTGAGGAAACCAAAAATGGACTTAGGAATGCAAAAATGAGCTGAGGAAATAGAAAATGGATTGAGGAACCCAGAAATGGGCTGAGGAACAGAAAAATGGGCGGAGGGACCCAAAAACGGGCCGAGGGACCCAACAATTGATTGAGGGCACAAGAAATGCGCTGAGGAAATTAAAAATAGTTTGAGAGACCCAAAAATGGAGAGAAGGACCCAAAAATGAATTGAGGAACCCAAAAATGGATTGAGGAAACCAAAAATGGACCGAGGGAACCAAAAATCGGCGGAGTGACCCAAAAATGGATTCAGGAAGCCAAAAATGGGCTTAGAAACCAAAAAATGGATTGAGGAACCCAAAAATCGATTGAGAAAGACAAAAATGGTCCGAGGGAACCAAAAATGGGTTGAGGAAATAAAAAATGGATATAAGGACACAAAAATGGATTGAGAAACCCAAAAATGGATTCAGGAATCCCAAAATTGGCTTAGGAAATCAAAAATGGATTGAGGAATCCAAAAATAGATTTAAGAAAGCAAAAACGGGCTGAGAAAATAAAAAATGGATTGAGGAACCCAGAAATGGGCTGAGGAACCCAAAAATTGGTGGAGGGACCCAAAAATGAGCCGAGGGACCCAAAAATTGATTCCGAGCTCAAAAAATCGTCTGAGGAAATTAAAAATAGTTTGAAAGACCCAAAAATGGATTAAGGGACCCAAAAATGGATTGAGGAAACCAAAAATGGATTGAGGAACTCCAAAATGGATTGAGGAAAGCAAAAATCGATTGAGGAAGCCAAATATAGATTGATGACACCAAAAATGGATTGAGGAACACAAAAATGGGCAGAGGAAGTAGAAAATGGGTGGAGGGAACCAAAAAAATGGCCGAGGGATCCAAAAATGGATTGAGGAAACCCAGAATGGATTGATGAAACCAAAAACAGATTTAAGAATGCAAAAATGGGCTGTGGAACTCAAAAAAGGATTGAAATCCCAGAAATGGGCAGAGGAACCCAAAATTGGGCGGAGGGACCCAGAAATGGGCGGAGGGACTCAAAAATGGATTGAGGAATCCGAAAATGGATTGAGGAACCCGAAAATGGATTGAGGAACCCAAAAAAAACATTTAGGAATGCAAAAATGGGCTGAGGAAAGCAAAAATGAGTAAAGGGACCCAAAAATATATTGAGGGAACCAAAAATGGTCTGAGGAAATAAAAAATAGATTGAAAGACCCAAAAATATATTGAGGGACCCAAAAATGGATTGAGGAAACCTAAAATGGATTGAGGAAACCAAAATGGGCTGAGGAAAGCAAAAATGCTTTGAGGAAACCAAAAATGGACGTAGAAACACAAAAATGGGCTGAAAAAATAAAAAATGGATTGAGGAACCCAGAAATGGGCTGAGGAACACAAAACTGTGTGGAGGCACCCAAAATGAGTCGAGGGACCCAAAAATTGATTGAGAGCTCAAAAAATGGTCTGAGGAAATTAAAAATAATTTGAAAGACCCAAAAATGGATTGAGGAAACCAAAAATGGGCCGAGGGATCCAAAAATGGGCGGAGGGACCCAAAAATGGATTCAGGAAGTAAAAAAT
Source organism: Dromococcyx pavoninus (assembly GCA_033558185.1). Classification (NCBI taxonomy): domain Eukaryota; kingdom Metazoa; phylum Chordata; class Aves; order Cuculiformes; family Neomorphidae; genus Dromococcyx; species Dromococcyx pavoninus. The sequence continues at coordinate 5,127 of JAUMJL010001601.1, read as the reverse complement.
GGGCTTAGAAACAAAAAAATGGATTGAGGAAACCAAAAATGGATTGAGGAAATGAAAAATCGATTCAGGAAGCGAAAAAAAGGATTGATGACAGCAAAAATGGATTGAGGAACAGAAAAATGGGTTGAGGAAAAAAAATGGATTGAAAGATCCAAAAATGTATTGAGGAAACCAAAAACGGATTAAGAAACCAAAAACGGATTGAGGAACCCAAAAATGGATTGAGGAACCCAAAAATGGATTTAGGAACGCAAAAATGGCTGAGGAAATAAAAAAATGGATAGAGGAACCCAGAAATGGGCTGAGGAAACCAAAAATGGGCGGAGGGACCCAAAAATGGGCCGAGAGACCCAAAAATGGATTGAGGGCACCACAACTGTTCTGAGGAAATTAAAAATAGATTGAAAGACACAGAAATGGATTGAGAGACCCAAAAATGGATTGATGAACCCAAGAATGGATTGAGGAATCCAAAAACGGTCTGAGGAAACCAAAAATGGGCTCAGGAAACCAAAAATGGGTGGAGGGACCCAGAGATGCATTTGGGAACTCAGAAATTGATTTAAGAAGCCAAAAGTGGTCCGAGGGAACCAAAAATTGGCTGAGGAAATAAGAAATCGATTGAGGAATGCAAAAAGGATTGAGGAAACCAAAAAATGGATGGAGGAACCCAAAAATCGATTGAGAAAGACAAAAATGGTCCGAGGGAACCAAAAATGGGTTGAGGAAATAAAAAATGGATTTAAGGACACAAAAATGGATTGAGAAACCCAAAAATGGATTCAGGAATCCCAAAATTGGCTTAGGAAATCAAAAATGGATTGAGGAATCCAAAAATACATTTAAGAAAGCAAAAACGGGCTGAGGAAATAAAAAATGGATTGAGGAACCCAGAAATGGGCTGAGGAACCCAAAAATTGGTGGAGGGACCCAAAATGAGCCGAGGGAACCTAAAATTGATTGAGAGATCAAAAAATCGTCTGAGGAAATTAAAAATAGTTTGAAAGACCCAAAAATGGATTGAGGGACCCAAAAATGGATTGAGGAACTAGAAAATGGTTTGAGGAACCCAAAAATGGATTTAGAAACGCAAAAATGGTAGGAAACCAAAAATGGGCGGAGGAAATAAAAATGGATTGAGGAACCCAGAAATGGGCTGAGGAACACAAAAATGGGCGGAGGGACCCAAAAATGGGCGGAGGGGCACAAGAATGGGTGGAGGGATCCAAAAATGGATTGAGGAACCCGAAAATGGTTTGAGGAACCCAAAAACGGATTTAGGAACCCAGAAATGGGCTGAGGAACCAGAAATAGGTAGAGGTACCCAATAATGGGCCGAGGGACCCAAAAATGGGCTTACGAACCCAAAAAAGGATTGAGGAACCCAAAAATGGGCCGAGGGCCCAAAAATGGATTGAGGATACGAAAAATGGATTGATGAACACAAAAACAGATTTAAGAATGCAAAAATGGGCTGTGGAAATCAAAAATAAATTGAAAAAAACCAGAAATGGGCTGAGGAAACCAAAAACGGGCAGAGGGATCCAAAAATGGGCGGAGGGACCCAAAAATGGGCCAAGGGATTCGAAAATGGATTGAGGAAACCAAAAATCGATTGAGGAAGCGAAAAATTGTTTGATGACACAAAAAATGGATTGAGGAACCCAAAAATGGGCTAAGGAAGTAGAAAATGGGTGGAGGGAACAAAAAAATGGCCGAGAGACCCAAAAATGGACTGAGGAAAACAAAAATGAATTTATGAACCCAAAAACAGATTTAAGAATGCAAAAATGAGCTGTGGAAATCAAAAAAGGATTGAAAAACCCAGAAAAGGACTGAGGAAACAAAAAAAAGGGCGGAGGGACCGAAAAATGGGCGTCGGGACCCAAAAATGGATTGAGGAACCCGAAAATGGATTGAGGAAACCAAAAACCGATTGAGGAATGCAAAAATGGGCTGAGGAAACTAAAAATGAGCGAAGGGACCCAAAAATACACTGAGGGAACCAAAAATGGTCTGAGGAAATAAAAAATGGATTGAAAGATCCAAAAATATATTGAGGGACCCAAAAACGGACTGAGGAACCCTAAAATGGATTGAGAAAACCAAAAATGGATTGAGGAACGCAAAAATGGATTGAGGAACCCAAAAATGGACTTAGGAATGCAAAAATGAGCTGAGGAAATAAAAAATGGATTGAGGAACCCAGAAATGGGCTGAGGAAACCAAAAATAGGCGGAGGGACCCAAAAATGGGCCGAGAGATCCAAAAATGGATTGAGGGCACCACAACTGTTCTGAGGAAATTAAAAATAGATTGAAAGACACAGAAATGGATTGAGAGACCCAAAAATGGATTGATGAACCCAAGAATGGATTGAGGAATCCAAAAATGGTCTGAGGAAACCAAAAATGGGTCAGGAAACCAAAATGGGTGGAGGGACCCAGAAATGCATTTGGGAACTCAGAAATTGATTTAAGAAGCCAAAAGTGGTCCGAGGGAACCAAAAATTGGCTGAGGAAATAAGAAATCGATTGAGGAATGCAAAAAAGGATTGAGGAAACCAAAAAATGGATGGAGGAACCCAAAAATCGATTGAGAAAGACAAAAATGGTCCGAGGGAACCAAAAATGGGTTGAGGAAATAAAAAATGGATATAAGGACACAAAAATGGATTGAGAAACCCAAAAATGGATTCAGGAATCCCAAAATTGGCTTAGGAAATCAAAAATGGATTGAGGAAACCTAAAATGGATTGAGGAAACCAAAAATGGGCTGAGGAAAGCAAAAATGCTTTGAGGAAACCAAAAATGGACGTAGAAACACAAAAATGGGCTGAAAAAATAAAAAATGGATTGAGGAACCCAGAAATGGGCTGAGGAACACAAAACTGTGTGGAGGCACCCAAAAATGAGTCGAGGGACCCAAAAATTGATTGAGAGCTCAAAAAATGGTCTGAGGAAATTAAAAATAATTTGAAAGACCCAAAAATGGATTGAGGAAACCAAAAATGGGCCGAGGGATCCAAAAATGGGCGGAGGGACCCAAAAATGGATTCAGGAAGTAAAAAATGGGCTTAGAAACAAAAAAATGGATTGAGGAAACCAAAAATGGATTGAGGAAACGAAAATCGATTCAGGAAGCGAAAAAAAGGATTGATGACAGCAAAAATGGATTGAGGAACAGAAAAATGGGTTGAGGAAAAAAAATGGATTGAAAGATCCAAAAATGTATTGAGGAAACCAAAAATGGATTAAGGAAACCAAAAACGGATTGAGGAACCCAAAAATGGATTGAGGAACCCAAAAATGTACTGAGGAACTCCAAAATGGATTGAGGAACCTAAAAATGGGTTGAGAAACCCATAAATGGTTTGAGGAATCCAAAAATAGGCTGAGAAACCCAAAAATAGGCTGAGTGACCAAGACATGGATTGAGGAACCACAACCTGGATTGAGGAACCCAAAACTGGATTGAGGAAACCAAAAATGAGCTGAGGTTCCAAAAACAGACTGAGAAACCAAAAATGTCATGCGCAAGCCAAAAATGGATTGAGGAACCCAAAAAAAGGGCTGAGAAACCCAAAAAATGGATTGAGGAACCCAAAAATGGATAGAGGAAACCAAAAATGGATTGGAAAGCCAAAAATAGACTGAGGAAAACAAAAAATAAACTGACGAACCCAAAAATGGATTGAGAAACCTAAAAATGGACTGAGAAAGCCAAAAATCGACTGGGAAAACCAAAAATGGACTGAGGAACCCAAAAATAGATTGAGGAACAGAAAAATGGACTGAGGAACCCAAAAATGGATTGAAAAACGTATAAATGGGTTAAGAAACCCAGAAAAGCCTTGAGGAACCCAAAAATAGACTGGGAAACCCAAAAAATGGACTGAGGAAACAAAAAAATAGATTGAGGAACCTAAAAATAGACCGAAAAAACCAAAAATTGACTGGAAAACCCAAAAATGGACTGAGGAACCCAAAAATGGATTGAGGGAGTCAAAAATGGGCTTAGAGACCCTAAAATATGGCTGAGGGATCCCAAAATGGATTGAGAAACAAAAAATGTTCTGGGCAATCCAGAAATGGATTGAGGGACCCAAAAATGGACTGGGAAACCCAAAAATACACTGAGGAAATCAAAAAATAGACTGAGGTACCCAAAAATAGGATGCAGGACCCAAAATAGACTGAGGATTCAAAAAATGGATTGAGGAACCCAAAAATGGGCTGGAAAACCAAAAAATGGATTGAAAAACCCAAAAATGGGCTGAGGGAACGAAAAATGGGCTGCAGGACCCAAAAATGTATTGAGGAACCCAAAGATGGACTGAGGAACACAAAAAGAGTATGAGGAACCCAAAAATGGGCTGAGAAACCCCCCAAAAAAGGCCTGGAAACGTAAAAAATGGGCTGGGAAACCCAAAAATGGGTTGAGGAACCCAAACAAAGGGCTGAGGGACCCGAAAATGGTCTAAGGGACTCCAAAAAAGGCTGAGGGACCCAAAAATGGAATGAGAGAGCAAAAAATGGGCTGAGGGACTCAAAAATGGATTGAGAAACTCAAAATGGGTTGAGGAACCAAAAAATGGATTGAGGAACCATAAAAAAAGGATTGAGGAACCAAAAAAAAGCTGAGAAACCCCAAAATTGACTGAAGAATCCCAAAATGGATTGAGGAAACCAAAAATAGGCTGAGAAAACCAAACATGGACTGATGAAACTAAAAATAGATTGAGGAACCCAAAAATGGGATGAGAAACCAAAAAATGGGCTGAGGGACCCAAAATGGATTGAGGAACCCAAAAATGGATTGAGGGATGCATAAATGGGCTTAGAGTCCCTAAAATAGGGCTGAGGGATCCCAAAACGGACTGAGAAACTAAAAATGACCTGGGCAACCCAAAAATGGATTGAGGAACACAAAAAAGGGTGAGAAAACCAAAAATCGGCTAGAGGGACCCCAAAAATGCATTGAGGAATACAAAAATGACCTGGGGAAACCAAAAATGTTTTGAGGAACACAAAAATGGATTGAGGAACCCAGAAATGGACTGAGGAAACCAAAAAATAAATTGAGGAACCCCAAAAATGGATTGAGAAACCTAAAAATGGATTGAGG
>JAUMJL010001600.1:0-84626 GCA_033558185.1 Dromococcyx pavoninus | reverse complement strand
CACCCCTGTTCTCTACCGGCCAATAGCGCATGCTTGAAAGGGCAGGGCCTAGGGCCGAGGACACGCCTCCCACTCATTGCCGGCCAATGGCAGGAGGCTGGGCACCGGCTCAGGACACGCCCCCCACGGGGCAGTAATTGACCCAAAGCATTAACGAGCCAAAGCTGGACACCGGGAAGCGCCTCTGGAAAAACTAGAGGAAAATGACCACAAAGGGTGTTTTTCCTCCGAAAGGGGCCCCGGAAGGCACAGGCACAGCTACTCGGCGTTATTCCATGGGGTTAAATCCCCACTTGTCCACGCACCATGGGAATCGGGGCAGCTTGGGTGCCAGTGCCCCACACAAGCACAGGCAGGGGTTTCCAACAGCCCCCGTGCCTGCACTTTATTCCTGAATTATCCAAATAAAAGAGAAAATAGAGAAGGGTTTTATTGTGCCGGGAACACGGTGTCACAAATAGGGAAAACACAGGAAAATCCTGGCGAGGAACCAACCACTAGCGATAGTGTGGAAAACAACTAAAAACTCCAGGAAACAGCGACTCGGACCTGCTCCATCTGCAGGATTTGCCAGGAACAACCCCAAATTTCTCTGAAATCCTGTCTCTGAGACGGCCATGTGCAGCGAGAAGCAGCATCCTCCTAGGCTAGGAATCCCAGTCAGGCGATGAAATCCAGCGGTCTGTTGAATCCTCCTTTTCTGTTCATGTACTGCCTGTGCCCAGGGAAACCAGCGTCAGCACCAAGACCAAAGCCCCAAGGTGCCTAGCTCCAAGGAAATCTGCTCAGAGCTCTCAGTAACAGCTGCAGGGAATTCAGTTCCCTATGGTTCTGCACAAGGAGGAGGCACATGGCCTGGGCCTCATGATGTGAGGACCCCACCGCTTCCCTCCGTATCCCAAAAAAAGGCTGGGCACAAACCTGTACTTCCTCTTCTGGGACACATTGATGGCATACGCGTTGGCGGCACCATCTACCTTCTTCCCCTGTAAGATATGAAGGAAAAACGTCCCAAAACTCAGCATATTCTGCCCAAAAAGGGCATAGTGATGCTGCCGGAGTACAGCACCTGCCCGCACTCACTTTCGTTGTGTCGAAAGAGGCGAAGCCCATCATCTTCATCATCTCAATCTCTTCTTCCGTCTTGCCCTGCAAATCCTCCTCTGCCAAGGAGAAAAAAACAGAGTTCAACAAATGCAGCCACCAGGATTCACCAAAACAATTTTACACAGGGACTCAGTGCCCCCTGGGCTGCTCTGACCTGAGCGGGGAGCCCAGGATGTATTTTAGCAAGGAAAATGCCCCCCTCACCCGTGATCTGACGCTCTTTGCCTTTGGGGTCCTTTACCTCCTTCTTCTCTTCATCCCGTCTCTCCTTCAGCCGCGGTGGGGAGGAGGAGCTGGACCGGTGCCGTCTTGGTGACCTGGTGTTGCAAATGCAGGTGGGTTTGCATCCTCCCAGCTGTGCCGTTACTGGTTTTATAGTGTTAACGAGTCCCCACCATCCCTGTGCCGCCCAAATTGCATCTTGCCTGGACTCTCTGGCTTCTCCCGACTCTGGCACTGGTATTTCTCCCTCTCACCTAGATCGTCTCCTGTGTGGGGAGCGGGAACGGGTCCTTCTCCTGTCCCTGTCCCGGGACCGGGATCGCTCTCTTCGCCTCCTCTCCCTCTCCCGCGAAGCAGACCGTGAACGCCTGCGCTCTGCGTTGAGAAAGGCAGCACTCGATTTAGCTTCCGCTCCCTCATGTCTCACCCCTCCACTGCCCGCTTTTCCAAGGAAACCCCGCCGAGGCTGCACCAGCTGCGGAGCAGAGACCTCGTCACAGCGTCCACCCCCTCGGGCTCCCACCTCGGAGCGCAGAGGCGAAAACAGCGGCACGAAAAGCCCTGCACCCGGGGCGGGGGGGGCGTAATCGACCCCGCAAAGCCGGGGTGCGTGAGGGGAGCGGGCTGCGGGAGGAGGCGGCTCTGCTGCCCCCAGAACGAAGAACTGAGGCCTCGCCTTCGCCTCCCCCCGTCCGGGTTTTACCCCCGCGCTCTAGGGGTCCCAGGGGCGCTCCCTCCCCGGGCCCGGCCCCTCGGCTTCCTCCTTCCGCTCTCCCCAAGCCCTGGGACCCACGCAGCCCCCGGCCCCTCTCCCCAACCCCCTCCTCACCGCGCCGCGGCGGCGACCGAGAGCGGCTGCGGCCCATTGAGCCCCTCCGGCCGCGCTTCCGGCCGCGCACCCCGTGCTTCCGGCTCCCCCCGATACCGGCACCGCCGCATTTTGGTTCCGCAGCGAACGCGGTTTAGGGGAATGCTTCGCGCTTCGTCCCAGCGCCAGGGGTGCGGGCTCAGCGCCTGTGATTCCCTGGTCCAGGGCCCCAGCTCTGCCTCAGCCTCTGCCTTAGCTCTGCCTCAGCCCCTGCCTCTCCTTCATTCTGGTCCCAGCCCGCAGCCTCAGCCCCAAGACCATCCCAACCCCTGCCTCTGCTCCATCCCCATCCTCAGCCCCAGCCCCTGCTCCATCCCCGTCGTCAGCCCCATCTCAGCCGCCAGCCTCCGGCCCCGCCCCCAGCCCATCCCAGCCCCAAGCCTCATCCCATCCTTTGCCCCAGCCACATCATCCAGCTCAGCCTCAGCAGCAGCCCCTGACCCCCCCTTTCTCAGCCTTCTCCCCCCTCAAGCTCCACCGCTCTGGAGGGTGCCAAACACAAGGTTTATTTACAGACAGGCATTACACAGCGCTTTCCAGTGACGATTGTCAGCCCCCAGCCCACGGCAAGGGGATGCCCCACTCCCACCGTGCCCCCCTCTCCAGCTGCAGGCACAGACCCGGGGGCTGGCAACTGTCCCTTGGCCTCATCCTGATAGGGGTTCAGCACCTGCAGCCTCACTGGGGCCCTCCACACCGGGTCCGAGCTCTCTGCCAACCCCAGGTGGCAAAATTGGCACTGAATTCAGTTGAAACCCTGGCATCACCCTCCTTCCCTGCGCTGCGTCAGCATATCCGTGGCTAAGGATGGAAATTGGGCCTCTCTTCAGGTGAGAGTGCAGACATGGAAGGTGATGAGCACCAGGCCCCTGGGCTTCAATCAGAACCTCACGAGGCACCGGATCACTGATTTGCTCCATCCCTGCTTCCCCACCACACCAACCCCCCCAGGGCCTGGGGTGCTTGGGTGCAGGCAGCCTCACCACAAGGAGGTGAGGAGACAGCAGGAAGCCTGGGCCCTGCCTGCAGCAGGAAAATGCTGGCAGGGGAGAGGGGGAAAATCGCCCAGAGGGTGGTCCTAGGAGTGCCCTGATGGGTCGGGGAAGCAGTGGCATTGATGTCATCCTGTATCTGTTTCCTTCTATTGAAGCAGTGAGGACCTCTGTGGTAGTGGCAGCATCTGAGCCTTCCTCCCTGCTGAAGGCACCAGTGGCTCTTTCTTCCCTGGGCTGCCACAGCGAGGGGATATAAATCCTTATCTCAGCTGCAACACCCCTGGCCTGCAGAGTAAAAGGATGGCAAAGCCCCTGGGGACAGAACCTTGGAGAAAAAGGGGCTGTGGACTCCCTGTGGCAGTGGGGTGTGCGGCAGTGCTGTAATTCAGGAGCGACCATGCTGTCACAGGGAGGCAATGCAGCTGCCCTTGCAGGGGCTTTTCTGGCCTGGGTCACACAGAAGGATGGGCTAGAGAGAAAAATGGTCTCAAAAAGCTTTAAAGTCAATGGCAATAAACAACATCCTACTGGAAATGGTTACAGACTTGTGGTTCGTGTCTCAGATGGTGCCAGCTGGTTGAATACAGGCACGAGCACAGGGTTGGTGTTAACACCGTCCCTTGCAGATAGTGAATTTAGGAGCTCAGGGACCGCCCCCTCTGCCTCCCCAATCCTTGCAGGAGAGTGATGGAGAGCTGTGGCCCTAATGCTGGGGCTCAGGGTGGAAACTGGGCTCAGGGCAACCTTGGACACCCTTGCTCCAGCAGGACACCCACTGAGTGTGGATTTTTTCCATTTTAAAAAAACTTTTGACATTTTGCTTTTCAATTCTGAATTTGCCTGGCACACCCCACGTCACAGCCCTGCAAAGGAAACCAGCCTATGCTGACAAACCTCCTCCCTTTGACCCACAGCTCCTGCCCTGGCCCTGCTCCATCCCATGTCCTCACTGCCCCTAAAATTGCTGCCTGACCTTTCAAAGGGGAAACAAAAGCCAAGAGCTGCCTCGCAGGTGTCCTGAAAACGGGGTGGTGGCATGGGGGGAAAATCATCTTGGGATGAAGAAACGCCACACAGGGTTGTGGTGAGCACCCCAGGAAGGTGTCAAACCTCTGCGCCTTGTGGGAGGGTGGGGACGGATCTGGTTGGTTTTGTCCCCCAAATATCAGTCTTGGAGTGGCTGCTGGGAAATTGGCATCGCTGATTTTCTTCTTCCCTTCGGGCACGGCCGGGGGGTTTTATCGATGGTCGTGTCACCATGTGGAGCGCTGGAGGCAGGGAGGCGAGGCTGGGTGGAAAGAAAGGAAACACCAGGGAGGATTTTAAGTTGTGCTCGAGAGTCCAGAGCTGGGGAGAAGCAAGGATCCAGCCTGAGCCCGTGGACAGGCGGTCAGGGAGCCTGGGGCTGATGCGAGCAGAGGCCTTGGCTGTGTGTGCCGGTGTTGCTGTGGCGCGGCGGTGGGGATGGGGGTGGTGGTGGTGGCAGTGCCTCTGCCTGAAGTAAATCGGCAGCGTGTGTTCATCCCGAAGTAGCACTTAGTGAGTGAAATTTTGCTCAGTTTTAAATAACAGAGACACTTCCCAGAGGTTCTTTTCTTCTCCCTTCTCAGGTGCAGTTTGTGCGGTGTGGCAGGGGTTTTCCTGGCAGCGTGGAATCCTGCTGCTCTTCATTGTACAGCAAATATGTGAGGTGGTGGCACCAGGAGAAGGAGACTGAGAGTGGATCTCCAGCCCAGGAGGAGGAAGATTACAATCCCGGGAAGGAACGGCTCCCAGACCTCCCTGTCTTGGCCTCTCCTTCAGGGAGAGCAATCTCCCACGTTCAGCTTGATCTGATTCCCCAGGTGAAGCGGTGAACAGTTTTGCTTGGGGGTGAAACCGGTGGCATTCCAGTGGAGCTTGAAACAGAAGGTAAAAACAAAAACAAAAACAAAAACAAAAACAAAACCACAACAAAATACTCTTTTCTTCCTCAAACCAAGCGGCGCTGGGCTGCACCCCATGAGGGCTCCGCAAGCAGCAGGCAGGGGAAAGAAAAAACAACTTCAGCCCACGTGTGGGAAGGGGCTGGTGCCTGGGATGGAGAAGTGGGAGGACGGAGAGCACAGCAGGTATTTCCCCAAGCGGCAAACAGGGGCCACAATCTTTTCATAAGCTCAGTGACCACCTCCAAAAGCGGGTGACAAGGGACGAGGTGTCTCGTGCCAGGAGTACCCGGAAAACAACTCATCTCCAGGGTTTTTGGCTGCGCCTTGGCCAGGTGCATAACGGGAGCTGTCCCTTCGCCTCGGCGCCTCCATCTGGAGAGGTTGGCGGGAGGACTCCAAGGAGACTCAAGATTCAATCTTCTCTTTCTTTTTGCCTTTTTTCAGGAAAGATGGGGTTCGGAATTTCTTCTTCTTCTTAGAGGGTGATTTGGAGGGTGAACCTTCGGGAGAGACAGGGCTGCTGGTCACTGTCTCCTTCTCCTTGGGGGCATCCGGGTCAGCATTGGCAGGGGAGGTTGTCCGGTCGCCTCCTTTGCTTTCCTCGGTGCTTTGCTCTTCCTCTTTCCCATTCACCACCACTGGCGACTCCTTCTCGGTTGTGGAATCGGCTGGCGTTTGGCCGCCATCCACCTTCTTGTCACCTTGGCAAAGGGAAAGGGAAGAGGTGAGGGTTGGAGCAGCAGTTGGCCAGCACTGCAGGGGTTTAAATCCCCCCAGCTCGCTGGTTTGACCTGGGTAGGAGCAGGATTTTCCCCCACCCCACCCCATGGATGGAGGACATGGGACCTGATCCCCTCCTGCCACAGGCACCGCTTTCCTGAATCTTCCCCCCAACCCGTGGGACAAGCAACAGTGGGATGGAGAGCTGGGAAGAGGCAGGCAGGGAGGGCAGCTGGCTCCATCCTGGCCTCGCCACTGGAAATAAAGCAGGCAGCAAAGAAAATGAGGCAACCCAAGGCATTTCCTTCTGCAAAACCCTGAGCTGAGTGCTGCTCCCCACTGGAGCACGGAGAGCAAGGTCACCCCGAGCTAACGGGGAGCGCGGTGGCCCGCGTCCCTCCTCCCACAGCGAGGCTCGAGGACAGCCTCTCCGTACTTACTACAGTGACAAGTATTCAGAGTCAGAGGTAACTCCTTGGGTGAAAGCAACACATGGAGGAAAGAGAAAGGAAGACGTTGTGGAGACAGACAGACAACATGAGACACGGTGAGAAAGCCAGAAGCCGCGCGCTCCTGCCACCCTCTCCCGAATCCTGAGACCTGCCATGGTTTGTAGATGACAAATTTGCACTTTGGGGCATGTAATAACAGGAATATCACAGCTGTCAGTGCATTAGGAGGGGGATGGATGCATCCCCTGTCACCCCACAAAGCCGATGGACGCTCACATCCTCCTGGCATGATGTTCAAGGCAAGCGGTGGCTTTGGTGCCTTGGTGACGTGAATCCCCATCAGCGCTCAGCCCCGCTGGAGCAGGGACCCCCCCAGGGAAAAGCAAAGGGACCCGGGGTGACATTAATCTGTGTTTCGGTAGGGTTTGGCTACAGCCACCCTCTTCCCCCAGGCTTAAGTTGCTTGCTGGAGGCCCTGCTCCTCATCTCTGCTCGGCTGGTGAGCCCAGGCACTTGCCAGCCCAGGCACTTGCCAGCCCACTCACCCTCCGGGGGCTCTGCAGGCGGTGGGGCTGGGGTCTCAGCCGGCGGGGAGGTAGGGGGCGATTTGGCGGGGGGAGCCTGGCTCTCCTCTGCTGTGGCATCCTTCTCACCTGCCAGTGGAGAGACGTGCTTGGCCCCGAGGTCTGCCAGGCACTGGCCCCAAGGGGGATTTGGGATCAGGGTTCCCCCCTACCCCTCCTACCGTGAAGCCCAAGCTTTTTCCTCTCCACCTCCTGCTTGTACTCCTCCAGCTCCTGATCAGTGAGCTGGCTGAAAGGGTTCGGGGGCTCCGGCTCAGGGGGTGCCTCCTCTCGGGATGTGTCTTTGGCCTCTGCATCCCCCAGGTGGCTCTCTGTGGACTGAAACATCCCCCGGAGAAGCATCACTCTCTGACTGATGGGATATCAGGGAGGAGGGCTGGATGCTCCAGGGAAGGGACGAGGGGCTGGGGGAGCAGGGTGACCTACGGGGCTGCGACTGGTCTCGGCAATCATGCTGGCCAGCAGCTGCGACTGCGGCCCGGCCGACTTCACTTCCTGGCGGTTTTGTTCCCGGATCTGTAGGCAAAGTAAGAGAAAAAACCTCCTCTGCTGCTCCAGGGTCTGCTGAGACCCCTGCACCCACATGTAAAGACCTCTAGGCCTTTCACGACAGCCCCATACCTTGTTCCTCATCTCCAGCACCTCCTGTGGATCTGTGTAGAGGGGCACAAACTGGTTGGGGTTCTCAATTCGGATGGGGGTCCCGCTGCTGCTTTTTTCCACCTCATCCGCCTTCAGCCACTGTGTGTTGCAGAAACAAAACCTCAATAAATACACATCGTGGAGAGAGGAGCCCCTGATAAACGTGTGCGGCAGAGGGGAGACCCCAGTGAAACCTGTGACACTCAGGACCCTGAGCTGGGGAGGTGGGATGGTAAAATAAATATTATTGGGAGAAATAGAGGAGAAAAGGAAAGCTTGTGTTAAATAAAGCCACCAAATGAAGCATTTCTCACTTTGGAGGGTCCCTGGGCATTTCTGTGCACCAGATTTTGGTGGGATCAATAGCATCCCAGGCATCTAGCACAGCATCACCAGCCACTCCAGGGAGGGGATTGTCCCACTCAGCTCTGCACTGGGGAAACCCCACCTCAAATATTGTGTTCAGTTTTGGGCACCACAGTATTAAAAGGACATCAAAGTACTGGAAAGTGTCCAGAGGAGGCCACAAAGCTGGTGAAGGGTCTAGAGCAGAAATCATATGAGGAGAGGCTGAAGTCACTTGGTCTGTTCAGCCTGGAGAAGAGAAGGCTGAGGGGGGACCTCATGGCCATTTGCTGTTTCCTCACAAGGGAAGGAGGAGGAGCAGGCGCTGAGCTCTTTTCTCTGGTGACCAATGACAGGACTCAAGGGAATGGCAGGAAGATGCCAGGGGAGGTTTCAGTTTGATATTAGGAAAAAGTTCTTCACCCAGAGGGTGGTGGAACACTGGAACAGCTCCCCAGGGAAGCAGTCACAGCACCAAGCCTGAGAATATTCAAGAAGCATTTGGACAAATTCCCTTAGTCCCATGGTGTGAATGTTGGGAGTGTCCTGTGTAGGGATGGGAGTTGGACTCGATGATCCTTTTTTGGTCCCTTCCAACTCAGGTCATTCTAAGATCCCCTGTCTACCTATTTTTTTTTAGTACTCAAAAATCTCCCCATCATCCAGCTGGTGCCCATTCCCTGAACCAGCACCCTTCCCAAATTAACCCAGCACCCCATGGGATGCTGCAGCATCCTCGCACCATCGTCTTCGTTTTCTGGCTGCCCTGCTGCTCCTCAGCCACGTTGACTTTTGTGTAGGTGTTGGGGGTGTTGAGCCACCGTGTCTTCTCCTTCTGTTGCTTCTGGGCATGCTGCCGCAGCGCGGGGACCGGGGCGGCCTCCTCCTCGAAGACGAAGGCCGTCACCGTGGCAGGGATCAGCACGTCACTTTTGGGCTTACTCTTCTCCTGCACGAAGGGGTAGCGGTAGGTGTAGCCTGTGCGGTAGCCCTGAAAAGGCAGAGAGTCATAATATAAGGATGAAAAAAAAAAAAAAAGAGGTATTTTTGTGCATTTCAGGGTAGCTTTCTGGGTTTCAGCACCAGCCAGTGCTCACCAGGTTGTCCAGCATCCTCATCAGGGCTTCGAATTCATGTTCACCCAAGCGGCTCTTCTGCATGGGCCCAAAGGTGCTGCCAGCCCAGCGCACTGAACCCACCTCGTGGGGCCGGTGCTTGGAGCGTTCCAGCACAATCAGGTTCTCCACACCGCCCGCACTCGCCAGCGCCGACACCTACGGCAGAGCCCGGGGAGATGCAGCTGGTACAGCCTGACAGGGAGCAGTGGGATGGTCCCACACTTGCCCACGGCCCCTGTGGCTGTAAGTCTGCGCTGGGCTGTCCCATCCTAGGCACCACGCTGGTGGCAGAGACCTAACACAGCTCAGTGCATGTTCCTAGGGCATTGTGCTGGCAGCAGAGACCTGGCACAGCTCAGTGCATGCCTGGACGCTCACCTGGATCTCACAGGCTGCCTGAAGATGGAAGATGCTGTAGAAAGCCTCCTCGGCAGTGTCGCCCAGCGCCAGCACCCCATGGTTGCGCAGCACCAGGATCTGCAGCACCGAGCACAGGCAGAGGGACATCAGTGGGACAAGGAAGAGGGGATGGGGATGGCACAGTGGCCCTCGCCACCCCCTGTGTTCCCATTCCTTTACCTTGCAGGTGGGACCGAGGGATTTTTGAAGCTCGACCCGATCGGCTTCGTCCTCCACCTCTCCATGGAAATCAAAGTAGGCGACGTCCCCCAGCAGCAAGGCAGCGCGGGAGATGGGCAGAAGGCCACAGCGCATGGCTGACACCTGCAACGGAGAGGGCAGGGGGTCAGGGTGACGGCCCCTCCGTCTCCCTCAAGCCCCCGTCCCCAAGTCCCTCACCGCGGCGGTGGCCGGCGTGTGCAGGCGGATGATGCAGCGGGCGTCGGGACGGGCGGCGTAGATGGCAGCGTGGAGGCTGAAGCTGCGGGCGTCAGGGGTGAAGCTGGTGCTGCCCTGCTCCACCACGGCCCCCAGCACGTTCACCTTGATCTGCGGGGGGGGTTTAGGGGGCTCAGAGCTGACCGAGTTCCCTCCCTCCCTGAGGAGCAGGGAGTTAAGGGGGACGGGGGACAGGCACCCTCACCAGGCTGGCTGCTGTCACCTCGCTGCACGCCAGCCCCTGCGGGGCCACCAAGAAATGCTCCTGCTCCTTGCTGACCCGCAGCTGTGCCAGGAACAACCCAGAGAGGTGTAAAAAGTAATAATAAAAAGAAGGCAAAAAACCTCAACCCTCCTCCAAAGAAAACTTCCCCCTCCAAACACCCAAGCTCTCCCCTAAAACAATGCCCCCCAAAATCCCACTCCCCAAAACAACTCCCCAAAAAAATCCCCCATAACCCCAAGTACCCTAGCGTGCAACCCCCCTCAAAAACCTCACCCCCCAAAAAACTCCACACCCTCTCCCCAAAAGACTCCCCAACACCCACCAGTCTCCAAAACACCCCAACCTACTCAACCCCCTCAAACCCCCAATGCCCCCAAACCAACCCAAAACCTCCAACATCTCCCTCATGTCCCAGTCTTACCCCTCAAGAAAATCCCTGCCATTCTCCCCCTCAAAGCCCCCCAACTGCCCCCCAGCTTCTCCTCAGGATTCGGGGTGCTCACAGTGACGGCCGCGTGTCCCAGCTGGGCCCAGCCGTAGAGGTCCAGCAGGCGGTGGATGCTGCCAACCTTGCAGCGCATCAGCCGTTCCCCCTTGGCCAGTGCAGGCACCTCGGGGCCGTGCAGGTCATTGATGGGTGTGACAGCCACCAGCCCTGGGCATGGACCACCCCCTCATCAGCAGGAGATGGGGGGAGAGTGACTCACCCAACCCCAAGGGTTTCCCAGGGAGATCAGAAGATTATGGAGCTGAGTTTGGTGGCTTGGTTCCCCCCCCACTCCAAGGTTTCAGGAGCAGCTGTTTGGGATCTGCAAAGTGACCCCACCTCAGCCCCAACCCTCTTCCTTTTCCTTTCCCACCTTTTCTATTGACATGAAAAGAATCCGCAACCCTGTGGGATGTTTACTCACTGACAACCCCATAAATTAAGAAAAACCCTCAAGAGTTTCACCAAACCATTCCATTCCCCCCTCCCAAAAAGCCCTTGGTGGACAAGGCCATACCCATGGGGGAGGTGGGGAGCACGGCAGGGGACGTGGTGGCCATGAAGTCAGCGATCTGCCGCAGGGCCCAGATGTGGGATGAGTTGTTCCCCTTCTTCGTCTGCTCCTGGATGAGGCTCTCCAGCTCCTCCCTGAAAGACTGCAGCATCCCGGCCCCACCAGCGTCACGTCCCCCAAGGAAGGGACACGGTGACCCAACAGGGACTGTCCAGAGGCACTGGGGTGGAGGCCAAGGTGAAAGTAGCACCATTGGCTTGGTGGCATGGTGGCACTGTGATAATGATGACATGGCCAGCTTGGTGTCAGCAGCACCACTGGCTTGATGGCACATTGGCGGCACTGGCAATTCAGTGATAGCAACACCAAGGCCTCAGTGGCAGTAAATTGCCAGCTTGGTGGCACAGTAGTGGTGGTGGCACCACCAGCCAGGCGGGGACATGCCATGAGCCAACATGCAGTGGCATTTCCTTTGGGACAGGAGAGATGGGGTTGGGACAAGAAGGATGGGGGCCCCAGAGATGCAGCCCCTCACCGGGCTCTGCAGAATCATGGTGACCCGCTTCTTCTGCTCCATCAGGTTGAAGTCCTGCCGCAGGTCGGCTGCCACGTTCCGTGCCCGCAGATACTCAGGGTCATCCTCAGCCGAGCACCCCAAGTAATGGGGTCCATGGGTGGGGGGTGAGGGCAGGGGCTCCGGGCTGGCAGCCATACTCATCCTGCCGGCTGGACAGATGGACAGCATTTGTCCCCACCACCCTCCTCCCCTCCAGGAATACAGATTGCAAAGATGCAGCCAAAACCAGCCCCCCAGCTGCACCCCGGAGATAAGCCAGGCCGGCCCCCACCCTGCCCAGGCCACAGCCCATCCACATGATAAGTTGGCAGCAGAGGACATCGGGGAGGAAGGGGGGTGTCCCCCCAACAGCCTGGGCTCGGTTCCCCCACAGAACAGCCAGCTTGGTGCAGCAGCACCTGTGACCCCGACATTTAGGGTAGCTGCAAATGGGGGTCGGTGCCATCACATATTTTGGGAGACAACCCCAGCACACACACATCACCATCCCACCCCACCCCCCCCCCCCCCGCAGACATCATCAATAACGCATTTTGGAGGGTCCTGCTGCAAAATGACAACCTCACCCTCAAAATCAAGAGTACTGCTCACCCCCAAATTATGGGGGGAGTGCACACAAGTCCAAAGCCCAGTTGCTCCCCCAAATCCCAATGCATCCTCCAACAGCCCTCCCACCACAGTCACTCAGGGCTTTCACTGATGCAAAAAGCAGAGCTCCTCTCCAGCACAGGCCCCCGAGTCCCACCCAGATTTGCTGCTGCGGGACCGACCTGGGTAAGAGGGAAGCAGGGAGCCTTTTCCAGGCTAAAAAATTCCCGGGGTGAGGGATGGTTCCACGGCGGCCCCCAGCAAGCATCAGGCAACAGCGAGGTCCTGAGTATCCCAGGGCGATTTGCCCCCAGGAAGAAGAGGGGAGAGAAGGGGGTGTCTAAAGGCCCCCTCCCATCCCTCGGTGGCTGTGGGGAACACATGAGACCCCTCCAGGCTGCACCCCCACCCCAGCATCCCCGGCCGCCTCCGCCCTCGCCGCACCCACCGCCGCTGCGGCAACCGCAGGGATGGCGGATGGGGATTAACAAATAGGGAATCTGGGGAGGGATAAGGGGGGCCCTGCATCATTGCATCCCCTCTGGATAAGGACTGATGGGGATGGTGGGGGTGTCGGGTACCCATCGCCCTCGGAGGATAAAGGCGTGGGGTGATGAGCTACAGCCCCCCCCCCCCCCCGCATCCGCATCCGCATGCACCAGCTTGAGGGGGCTGGGAGGGAACAAAAGAAGGAAAAAGGGGGGGGGGGGGGCACCCCGCTGGTCCCCCCCAACCCCTCCCTGGGGGAGGCTGTGGCCCCCAGGATGCTGCCATCACCCACCTCCTCCTCAGAGCATCTTCACAAAGAGCCGCCCCCCCCCACCCCGCGTCAGGCGTGGCCCCGCCCCTCCCCCGCGGGGAGCCCCCGGACCCCCGGGAACCTCAGAGTGCGAGTAAACAGGAACGGACACCCCGCATCGGCCCCCGAACCCCGCTTTATTAGGGGAGCGTTAATTGGGAGAACTATTAAGCACCTGGCAGAGGGAGAAGCAGCACCACTAATTACTTTTTCATAGAGCAATTAATTACAGTTCTCGCTTCCCCACCGTGTTTTTGGGATGATGGACCCCACCCCACCCCCGCGGATCTGGGAACAGGGCGGGTTGGGACGCTGGGTTTAATGGGATGCAGAGCTGGATCCTGTTGGGACTGGAGCCATGACCCGAAAACTGGGACTCGGGCACTGGGCTTCGCTGGACACACCAACTCTTCAGGGACTGGCAGGAAAAACCTTGAAGAAAAAAACCCAAAATATCATATTTTTTTCTCTTTTGGAATATTTCGGGAAGGTAAAAGTTGATTTGAAGCAACCCCAGTTTGTGGATAGAAACCAGAGGCTCCTCCCCTCCCTAAACCCACGGGGGGTGCCCCCTGCCGTGCCCATAGGTGCCCCCCAAAGGACTCCGTCGCCCTCAGGCAGAGCTACCCCCCTACTCACCGGCCCCGGGCAGGGGGGCAGGGCAGGAGGACCCCACTGAGGGGGGGTCCCTCCCAGGGGTCCCTGCCCGCTGTCACTCAGCTCTGGCTCAACATCCGTGTCCTGCCACTGGGAAAAAGGAGCGGGGGGGCAGAGCAGGAGAGGGAGAGAGGAAAACAAAAAATCATGGAAATCGAGATTCCCCCAGCCTCGTGCTCTCCTCCGGACCCTCAGCAGAGGACTCCACTCACCTTTCCACCTCCCAGATTCATAATTCCATTTATTTTTAATTGTAAAATTAATTGTGACCTGAAAACAATCGAGTGAGCCAATCCGGGCCAGCCCCTCCCCCCAAACATGCTAGAGGGGGGTTGGGATGTGGGGGCTCTGGTTTGGGGTGAGCCCCCCCATACCTCAAAGCCCCCTGTTTCTTCCAGCACCAGGCGCAGCAGTCGGATGTACTCGGCCGCAGCTTTCAGGGTGTCCACTTTGCTGGGCTTGCGATCGCGGGGGATGAGGGGCACGAGGGTCTTCAGCCTTGAGAAGCCACTGTTCAGATTTTTAATCTGTCAGGTGGAAATAAATCAAGCTACCTCTGCGGGGATCCATGGTGGGGGAACCCAAGGATCCCTTCCTGGGATCCCGAGACCCACAGCAGGACCTCCTGGGACCCCCAGATACAGAGGCAAAGACACCACACACCTCTCATAGCATCCTGGGTCCCCCCCAACCAGAGCTGCCCTGGGTGCCACCATGATGGGACATTAATTTCAGCCCGATTTGGGTTTTTTTTGGTGTCTGCCAAGGGGTTTTGGGGGTCCCCTCACCCTCTCACGCTCCTTGGCGTTGGCCGCCTGCCGCCGCTCCAGTATCTCAGCCAGGTCACCCCCCAGTCGGTAGCTCCCATCCGGCTGCTTGCGCAGGCGGGCGATGGCAGCGATGCAGGGCAGGGGGCCGTAGCGCTCACTCAGCACCATCTCCAGCACCTCAGGGGCTGGGGTGGGCAGCAGGACCCCCACTGGCAGCTCCTTAGCTCCACTGGCCTCCTCCATCCCTAGAGAAGGGACACCCTGCACCTCAATCTCACTCCACTGTGCTACCTCCCAAAAATGAAGAAAAAGCTCTTAAATAGGAGGACCCAACGAGCTGCAGGTGGGGCCTGGCCTGGCCTAACGAAGGGTGGGGCAGGCATGGGAAGGGGCTCTGGCCCTGCCTCAGTTTCCCTGCTCAACAACTGAGCCCTCAAAGCCAGTGGACACAAAGCCTTGACCTGAAAAGTGACCTAAAAACATCCCTGGGAACACAAAGGGGGGGGACACACAAGGCCAGATGCCTTGGTGATGGGCAGCTGGCATTGTTCCAGCAGGGAGAAACATGGGTTTGGGTGGTTTTATGTGTCCCTGAAAACGTGGGAAGCTCTTTCAGGTGAGGAAAATACAAATATGAGGAGTTTAATGACTTTGAGGACTGTTTCAGTAGATGGCAGTGTTAGTCCCTGAGATGCTGAAAACCTCAGGGTGGCCAGAAAAAGTGGAAAATTCCCCTTTGCCCACCAAAACTTGAGGCCAGTGGCTGCCTGGTCACCCTGGGTTATTCACCAGGGGAAGAACTTCATCCCAGCCCCGGGGCTGATATTGTTTCTCTCTTCCCGAAACACCGTCCAGCCTCTTCTCCAGTGCTTTTGGGGAGAAAAGCTCCTTGTAGGGGCTCACCCCACTTTTCCAGGGGGTTTGAGGGCTGCCAATGGGAAAGTATGGGGTGCAGGAAGGACAGACATGCTCCTCCATGCAGGGCTGCTGGTGCTGTGCCTCAGTTTCCCAAAAGCTGAAAGCACCTGAGGGGTTGAAATCCTTCCCCAGGCTGTGCCAGGCCATTGCACTGCAGGGAGACCAGGGCTGGAGGAGCAAATGGCAAAGAAACTCCCAAACCAGCCCCAGAAAAAGCCTCAGCGACACCTGGAAGGCAAGCGAGCTTTTATGATAACCCTAGAAATCCCAGTTTTCCCCTCTGTAATGCTCCATAATGAGCTTCCCTATCCTGCAGCTGGATACAGATAATCCCATTATCACTGTCCATTTGGGAGGGAGTGAATCTTGCAATCAATCCAAGGGTGGGTGGGTTTAAACCCCCCCTCCAAAAAAGGTCTGTGCATGCCTTCTCACTTCTATTTTAAGGATGGAAACATCCAAACGGGGGCTGCTGAAACCCTCTGCCAGCTGAGCTTTTCTCCTTTCGCCTTGTTTTATAACCGAGAAAAATTGCCCCACTTTGGATGTTTTGTGGATAAAAATTGAAGGGAAAAATGAGAAGTGGAGGGAAGTGCTGAGGTGTGGGCGATGGAGGGGTTTGTGAGGTGCTGGTGCAGAGGGGATTTGCAGGAGTCTCACACTGGTGGGAAACAAGCGGAGCTGCGAGGCGAGATTATAGGGGGTCGGGGTTATTAGGGGTCACAGATGGTAGGGGTCAGGGTTATTAGGGGTCACAGTCACCATGGTTTCTAGGGGTCAAGTCCATTAGGAATCAGAGTCATTAGGGACCATATGTTTTAGGGGTCACGGTTATTAAGGGCCAGGGTTATCCAGCCCCTGCTCACAGCAAGTGCAGTGGAGCATCTGCAGTGGATGAGGATGCTGCAAAGCCAGACAGGAATTTATTCTCCTCTCTCCACCCACCCCATCCCCCCAATTTGTGTTTCTGCCAGGCTGAGGGGCGACGCGTGTGGCCAGCACAGCCCCCTAAAAATAGCAGCAGCCTCATGGAGCCAGCATGAGCCAGAGCAGAAGTGAAAGGCTGGAGAGAAAGGGCAGAGCTCCTCCAGCAGCGAAGCCTCTCCAGAGGATTTTGATAACGGCTCCAGTTGCCCCAACCCAGGTTTAGGGCATTCACGGGATTTCTGACTTTTGGGGGATTGACCCCAATTTCTGTCCCCCTCCTGAGTGGCTGAGCACCCTCTGTGCTGCTCCGAGCAGGGATGGGAGATTGTGAAGCATCCAGGGCTGAATTCCTGGAAACCAGAATCCTGGCAGCCCAGAGACAGTTTGCCCATTGGGAATGCTTTGGGCTGAGGCTGTTTTCCAACTGCTGAAGCCTCAAACACGCTCAGTTATCCCTTCCTTTCATTGTCACTGATCTGAGTGTGGCTGAAACAAGAGCTGGGCTTAGGTCCCAAAGTCCTGGAACCAGCTGCTGTCCTCAGGATGCTCCCCAAAGCTGGGTGGCTCCATCCCATTGGCTGCAGCCCATCCTGCCCAGCCTATCTCCGCTGGGATCTGACATTTGCCGTCATCACGAGACTGGAATTATCCGGTGATTTCTAATGACTGCAGCAGGGTCGGTGCTGGGAAAGGTCAGGGAAGGGGGTTGGTGCCAGGGCTGTGGCGTGGCCGGATCCTGGCGCAGGGCAGGTGTCGACATGCGATTAAACCCAATCTATCTTGGCCTGGCCTCAAATGTCTCGGAGGTGGCCGGTCCCTGCCAGAGCCACCAGCCCTCTGCCAGCTCCGTGCTGCCCACGAGTGCCCGTGATGGGCTGCTGGCCAGATCTTGGCCGTGGGTGAGGAGCGCTTCAATAAAACTCTTTGAGGTGCTTTAATGAGTGGTGGCATCACCTCCGGTCGTGACAGAGGATGCGGGAGCTGCAGCCAGTGTCTCCACCTCGCCCTCCTCCTCCTTCTGCCAAATGTGTGCTGAGATGTCCCTACGCAAAGGGGCAGCTGCACCCAGGGATTTGTGGCATCGTTTGATGCTGGGATCCCTTGCCAGGCTGCTGTCAAACTGGCAGATTCTGTTCCCCGAGCTCTCAGTGGGGCCAAGCCCAGCTCAGCATCAGGACACACAGTTGCTGGTGGGGGAAAAGGGGGAGCATGGGGTGTTGTATGGCGAGCGGACCCTCTGGAAAAGCTTTTATCTTGCCATTAAACCATAAAATCATTTCTCTTGCTGCCACCAGTCCTGTTGGTGATAATGATACCTGTGTCTCCCACGTGCTTTATTTTAGCAAGATAAGCCCATGCTCCGGCGAGAGGCAGAGAGCTCCAGCTCGGCTGAGGTTTCCTGGCTCACCCAGCTGTTTGAGCTGGAAATGTGAAGGTGGATCTGTGAGGGAAAGTCCAGAGGCTGCTTTCGCACCCAGCAGTGGTGTTGACATTGTGGGAGTTGCAGCCAGGCAGGTTCCCAGAGTGATGCTTGAGGGGTCAGGGAGCATCGCCACCTTGCCTGTGTCCTGGCTGGCTGCTCCTCCACCACCTCTTTATAAAGGGATTTAATGGAAAGCAGGAGGGGCTGTGCTGGGGACGGGGGTCCTGGCCACCCACCGAGGTCGCTGGGGGGTCCCTCACTGGGAAAGCAGATCTCACCCCACCGTGTGCTGAATTATACATGAGGCGGGAGGGACAACAATAGGGTTTATCAGCCAGTGGCAAGGATTTCGGCATGAGCTGGGTGGGAATGGCCCGGGTCCCATCAACCTGACCCTTCTTTGTTACAGCAAGAGTTGAAACAATCCCTGCTTGTTTAAATAAAATATTAATTAAAGACCTGCCGTGGCTGGGGGTGGGAAGCAAACACCTGCTGGGACAGCCAGCCACGCCCCAGCACCCCGTGCCCCAGCCCCGGCACATATTCCATCACCCAGCACTCACAGTTCATTTTATTTTCCTTTTCCTGGAGATTCCCAGCGCGTACGTGCCAGGAGGTGGATTGTAAAGCTGCTGGCGCCGAGGGCTCAGTCACATTTCCTCTATGCCGGCAGCAATAGGAACGGGGATGGAACAAAGGCAGCTCTGTCCTTCCTGGCTTGAAGAAGCCTTTCTGTAGAAGTTGGTGGCTGGTGGAGGGAGAATCCCAGCCTGGAGCAGCCAGAGTTTGCCCTGTCCAAGCACAGAAAATTTTTGGAGATAAAAGAAATTTCCATCAGCCAAAGGTGTTGCCAGTCTTGCATCGGCACTGTCACCACCACTCCCGGAATGGGGATGAGATGGGGACAGGGACCAAGACATGGATGGGAATGGGACAGGGACATTGACAAGGACGGGATAAGGACGGGAGCAGGATGGGGACAGGGATGGAGATCGGGGTGAGGATGAGGAGGAGGCAGGGAAATGGACAGGGATGGAATAGGGACAGAGACCAAGACAGAGGCTGAGATGGGGCTTGGGACAAGGATGGGCACAGGGACCAAGACAGGGATAGGGACAAGGATGGGGCGAGGTCAGGATGGGGACTTAGACAGGGATGGAGATGAGGATGGAGATAGGGATGGGGACGAGGGCAGGAAGAGGGCTGGGGTTCAGCTCTGCCTTGCCCTCCCCAACCAGTGCAGCACCTGAGAAGGTGCCAAGCTTAGAAACCGGACTAAGATTTAGTTTAGGGCTGGGTTTAACCTTTAACAGTGCCTGACCCCTGGAGAGGGAGCCTGCTTCTCCCAAAACCAAGCTTTGCACCTTCTCTCAAGCCCCTCCATCAGGGCCCAACCGTCTGTGACAGGGAAACCTGGGGCTGCAGCTCCATCCCCTTCCTCTCTGGTGGCAATTTCTGCTTTGGCCATCCCTGATAACTGTGCCAGTGTTCATGGCTGGTGCTGCCTGGCTGTCTGAGCCGGATGATCTCTGTTTGATAGAATTAGTAAGTGCATCAACCTTAAACCTCTTTGCTTGGCAGCTCCTCACCATCAGTGGGGAGAGGGGACTCGCATGCTGATGGTCACGTAGGGATGGGGCCACAGGGCCAGGGAGGCTGCCATGCCATGGCAACAGCTCTTCCTCCCGTCTTTTTAACATCCATCTGGGTTTTTAGGGGTTTTCCAAGGCCCCCAGAGCTCCACAAGCAGAGGAGATACCACCTCCAGGCCAGATGTCCACAGATCCCAATTAAGCACTTTGCCAGGTAGGAGTCATGTGGTTGGACACATGTCCTTGCCCCACGTGCACATGCACATGCACCATGCACGTGTGCACACACATGAAACCTGGTGTCCCAGGACCACCTTCATGGGTGTTATCAGGACCAGGGCTTGCAGACCCGGCACAGCTTGGAGCTTCCAGCCCCTGCAAACACATCCATCCTGCCCCAACAGCAGCTTCCCTGGGGTTTTTTCCCCTTCCTTTGAAAAAAGGAGAGAGGTTTCATCATAAAATTGTCTGCATTGAAATTGGAGCTGGGGGCAAGCAAGCCAAGTCACCCCCACCCTGAGCATGGGGCATCGCAGGAGTTGCCTTTGGGGGGCTCCATGATCCGACTGCACGCAGGGATGCTCCGTGGGGATGTCAGCGAGAGTGTTGCATCCAGCCAGTGCGTGACAGCACACAGTGCAGGACAGGAGCAGCCCAAACCCACCAGCACACCCCAGACAGCTCTGTCGTGATCATCCCACAGTTCCGGGATTACATCGGTGTCGCTAAAATCCCATATTTATCTCTTCAGTGCCCAGCCAATGACCTCAAGTCTGACGCGCAGGACCTTCCTCCGCAGGGATCAAAGATGATAAAACTCTCCTTGCTGCAGGGCACAAGGTCCTAGTCCCAGCAAACTGGCTTGGATTCTTCAAGTATGATGTCCAAGCATGCAGCAGATGGGATGGACAGTGAGGGCATCACCCAGGTAAGGCGATTTTCTCCCTGGATATGGGATTTTGGGGATTTTTGCTCCTTGCAGCCCGTGAAGGAGCTGTGATGGCCTCGATGCGAAGGGATGCGAGGCCAGTTCCTCTCCTTGGATGGGGAGTCAGGGACTCACGGGATGGATGCTGATGGAATAATTCATGGAAGGGTGTAGGAGAGCTGTTTCCCAAACCTTTGGCCCCGAGTCAGGTGGGGTGATGTCGAAGGAAGGTGGGATGGAATATTTGGGGTGGTTTTCTGCCTGGTGAAGTGAATTGAAAGAAAAAATACGTGAGCAGAGCCTGTGACATGAGGTCCTTCCCACAGGGAGAGGTGGGAGACGCTGCTGTGAGTGAGCAAGGGCCCAGGGGAGAGCCCGGCTCCACTCCTGCCTCCTGAGGAGAGCCTGCCAGGCCACAGGCTGGGGTTAGGGATTGCTTTTCTTGCTCCAGAAGTAGCTGAGGGAACAGCAGCATTCCCCTGGCAGGATGCTTCAGCATGGAACTGCCAGGCAGTTTGTATGCCAGGAGCAGCTGGGAGTTTTCCCTGGAAAAGCAGCATTCCTGCTGTGCCTCAGCAGCTGTTTGCTGTTTCAAAACCAATTTCACTGGAAAGACATTGAAAAAAATTTCATCTGAGCAGTGGGAAGGGCTGGGAGAGTGGGAGCCCCTGGGCTGCAGGATGGGGTGTCCCTTCAAATAGGTACAGCTCTGAGAGATCATAGAAACATGGAATCATGGAATGGTTTGGGTTGGAAGGGACCTCAAAGCCCATCCAGTTCCACCCCCTGCCATGGGCAGGGACACCTCCCACTGGATCAGGGGGCTCAAAGCCCCATCCAACCTGGCCTTGAACACCTCCAGGGATAGGGCAGCCACCACTGCTCTGGGCAACCTGGGCCAGGGCCTCCCCACCTTCACATGGAAACATTTCTCCCTAAGATCTCATCTCAATCTCCCCTCTTTCAGCTGAAAACCATTCCCCGCTGTCCTGTCCCTGCACTCCCTGATCAAGAGCCCCTCCCCAGCTTTCCTGGAGCCCCTTTCAGTACTGGGAGGCTGCTCTGACGTCTCTCTGGAGACTTCTCTTCTCCAGGCTGAACAACCCCAACTCTCTCAGCCTGCCTCGAATGGGAGGTTTTCCAGCCCTTGGATCATCTCCATGGCCTCCTCTGGACTCGCTCCAACAGATCCATGTCCTTCCTGTGCTGAGGATTCCAGAACTGAATGCAGGGCCCAGGGATGCCCTCCTGTTGAGTCATGAGGTGAAGACAAGACCCTCTTGCTTTCTAAGTGTCCCCTCAGAGAAGAGCTGGAATGTGACTGGGTCCATCTCCTGTCCCAGATCTGGTTGGTGTCTATGACCAAAGGGTTATGTGAGTGTTGATTGGCCCTTGACAAGGCCACTTGCCTCCTAAGAAGTGGGAACTCCAGGGTTCACCGCACCTTCAGGGTGTGGAGCTCAGTGGGTACTTTCAGGAGTGTTTTTTGCTCTCAATGAAGAAACACTAGGCTGTGAGGCCTCCACTTCAAATAACTCATCTGATTTGAGAGACTCCCCTACTTGGTCCATCCTCCTGCAAGATAATGTTGTTGTTCAAGTAGGACAATTCCCTTTTGCAAACTTTGGTATTTGCCATCCACAAGACCTGACAAGTCTGCTACACCACACGAGGTTCCCCCTCCCCGTGCTCCAGACTTGCAGGGTCAGTGGGGCTTTAACCCAGTAGTGCTCTCCACTTTTGCCTGGGCAGGAGGCAGATGCCCAGATCAACCTGGATTTTAAGAGGCTGCCCCACACCTCGCTCCCTCTGCCAGCATCTCACCAAAAACATCAAGGATGGATCAAGAGGTCCATCCAGCCAAAACATCAAGGATGGGTCGAGAGGTGCGTCCAGCTGAAACACCAAGGATGGGTGGAGAGGTGTCTCCAGCCACACGTGGTATCACCATGGTGACGTGGTTGCTGGTCCCTGCCCCAGTGATGGGTTTTCCAGAAGCCCAGCTGAGCTGAAGAGTGGGATGTTGCTGTAGTTGTGCACCTGGGCCTTCCTTGGCATTGAGTTTGGGGTTGCTTCCTCAAATTTTTGGGGTTGGGTGGGGGAGGATTTTGTAGGGATTGGTGCAGGCAGGGGTGGGGGTGCATTTGGGATTTGACTCCAGATCAGCTTCCCCTGAGCCTCCAGCTTGCTGCTTCACCTCTGGCTGCAGCCAGGCTGCCACCTCCCCAGCCCTTCCTCCCATTAACCTGGCAGAGCAGGAGACTTCCCACATGCTCCTGGCTTCTGCCAGCTGGGGCTCAAGGATCAGCCCTGTGCTGAGCCTGGGCTGGAGGCAGAGGGGTGTTTTGGGGTTCCTGGGTGATGGCAGGGGTGATGGGACCCCTGAGACCCGACTCTGGGAGCCTGGTGTAGTGGGGCAAAACCCGAGGAACCTTTGGAGCAGCTCAGCTATTTGGATGAGAAATAGAAATGGCTTCCACATGCTTAGTGCAGACTGCAAATCCCCCAGGGATTGCTCACACCCAGAGAAAGCACAGGGGATCCCACAGAGGGGATGAGGGAAAAAACCCTGGCACTGAGCATTCCCCTGCCTGCTGCCACTTGCCCTGCTCCTGCCCCAGCTGTGTTTGGTGGCACCAGGGACGTGCACTCATCCCACACTCCAGGACGTGGCCGTGACCCAGCTCTGCCACTGCCAGAGGCTGGGAAAGCGCCTGGGAATGCTGGAGAATCCTCCCCTTTCCGTTGCAATTGAGAAAGTGGGAGTTATTCATCCCAGGGTGACATGACTCAAGTTCCTGTGTCCTTGCCGGGACTTTTGACCTCAGAGGTGTGCCTTGCTCACACAGTGCCCAACTCCACCAGCCCTGAGATCTTCCCAACTCTCCCAAAGTTTGGCCAAGCCAGCTTTTGAGGACATTATCCTTCCTGCTCCTAACAGCTCTGACATCTCCTCCAAGGTTTGAGGACCTTGCTGGGACTTCAGGGATGGTGTGGCTCGTGGAAATACAAGGGGCTTAGATGTGTCCTCTCCATCACAGGGCTGATCCTGTGGTACTCTGGTCCCCCAGGGGATCCAATATCCCTTTGGATAGGGAGACATTTGATGGAGCTGGCAGACTTCTTGGAAGCTGGACAAGCTGAGAGCTTACAGTTGGCTCTGCCATGAGGGAGGTCAGGGCTGGCAGCTGAAAGCAAACATCAACCTCCCATCCCAGTAATTCTGCAGGAGGCAGGGGGACAGGCAGCAGCAGAAGTTTGGCACCAATGGGGCAAACTGGATTTTGTGATGCTGAGGCTCCCACTGTAAAAATGTTCCTGGGCAGGGGAGGCTGCTCAAGGATGGAGATGCTCCCAAGGTTGAGGGTGACCATCACCAGTCGAGAGTGACCATCACCAGCTGGGGGTGACCATCACCAGTCGAGGAAGAGGTGTCTGTAACACGTGAGGAAGTTAAAATCAGGCGGCTATGTCTAATCTAATTTAATCTCCCCTTTTCTGTCTGTGTAACAGAGATTAGCCTGGTTATGTGGGGTGGGAAGGCAGGGCTTGCAGCAGCTTGGGGTGGTCCAGCCTGGGAGCACCTGGTTTCCTGGTCCCAGCTTGACCAATGGGGAATCTCTCTGGCTGTTTTGGGGAGGGCTGGTTGCTCATGGGGAAAGGGACCGAGGCAGGGATGCAGACAGGACAAGCACATTGACAGGCGTGGGATAAGGACAGGCACCAGGATGGGGACAGGTATGGAGATAGGGATGAAGACAGGGATGAGGCGGGGACATGGACAGGGACGGAATAGGGACAGAGACCAAGACAGAGGCAAAGATGAGGGTGGGTCAAGGATGGGGAGAGGACCAAGACAAGGATGAGATCAAGGATGGGAACAGGACCAGGATGGAGATGATGATGAAGACAGGGATGGGGACAAGGACAGTGACAGGGTTGGGGTTCAGCTCTTCATGGCAGGATGGCCTTGGGATGCAGCCGAATATTTTAGCATGGGTAGGCTGGACACCAACTCCAAGGTTATGACCATCCACAAAGGAGCAGAGGAACAGACAGACAGACAGACGGCTTCCCACCAGCTCTCCCAGCACAGACAGGGCACAATCCTCTTCTCTGCTTCCACCCTTGTGGAGTGGTTTGGGATGGGCAAACCTCACCCCTTGCCACAGAGCTGGGGAAAGGTTGTTTCACTGAGCTCAGCCCCAAGGTCATGCGCTCCATCCCACGGCTGCCGACGAAAGAAAGCTTCTCAGTCCGACCGGTTTTCTATTCCCAGTCCCATGCAAGGGTTGGGTCCGGCCAAGTGTAAGGTTTCCGGTGCACTGGGTGACCGGGCAAAGCACGTAAATGGTCACTGGTGTCATTGTTCTGCCAAAGGGTTCATCTGGGACGTGTGTTGTGTTTGTGTGTCTAATGAAAGGTTGTTGGAAACTATGTAGAGCAGCAATGGAGCAATGAATCATGGGCAGGTGATCTAAGATTAATTAATGCTTCTCCTGGAGCGGGTCCAGCTCCATGATCATCCTGACTGCTTCATGCTGTGCAACGGCCTCGAAAAATTAGACAAGCCAGGTCTGGATCTCGATCCCTCTATCCTCATCCCGATCCGTGCCTCTGTTTCCCCAGTTTCCCCATTGCCCTTGACAGGTTTGTTCTCTCTAAGGGGTTCCCACACCCTCTGAGCGGCAGCGGTCGTGGCAGATTTTCCCTGTGCCATGGGTCGGGTTGGTCCCGCTTGCATCCGGAGCTGATCCCAAGACTCTGGGCTGCTCCTTCCTTGGTCTGGCCACTGGGCATGGCCCTTCCTTTCAAGCTCCAACATTGTCATTACCGCAGTCCTATGTCTTTAAAGAATCACATTAGAGAAATTAGAGCCGGTTGTAACTCCAGCCCCTGCAATCAGCCCGTTTCCTTTTGCTAAGGAACGCGGAATTATGTGCCCATATGAAGCCAGGAAGCAGCTGGGAGGGACGGCCCTAAAAGATTTCGATTTTGAGATTTATTACACGAAAGGAATTACAAAATGTGTTAGAAAGCCTAATTTAAAATAAAAAATCACTTTAAAAGCAAGTGTTCTCTAAGAGAATCCATGGACCAGAGAGCTGCTCCTTCTGCCTTTTCGTGACCAGGATGATCAGGCAAATAACTTGAGTCTTGGGGAATGTGCCTTCCTGAATAAACAGACTTTGCAGAGGTGAATGGAGTTCCTGAGTGGGACAGAAGGACGGGACAGACCCCTCATTTTGCATAGACAGTTGCTTCCTTCATCCAGCTAGACAGGCAGCAGATGGGGAAGGTGGACAGATGTGCTTGCCTATTTTTAGGTTATGGGCTGCTTTAATTTCATCTGAACCACTGAGAATTCGGGTATTTAGCAAGAAAACAAAAAAAAAAGCTGGATGAGAGGGTGAATTGAAACAGAGTTGTATGAAAAAAAGATTAAAAAGCATCAGCTGCCAATACAGGGCTTTAACCGAAACCCTGGGCAAACTGGGGCTGATAGGCAGGGTTGGGCAGGACTGGGACTCCCAGGAGAAAGAGTCTGGCAGTGGGATTCCCTTGGCTCTGTTCCTCTCCCTCTACTTTGGCTGCTTCTCCCCCTCCCTTTTTCCTTTGAAATGGAGTTTCAATTCCTTGGAAATAAAATATTATGGAAATGACCACTTAGAAAGAAATATGACAAGGAAACACCGGGAAGAGTTCGAGCTGCTCCAGACTGGTTGGGAAAGCGTGGCAGGAGCAGGCAGACGGGTTGGGTGACTCTGCCCCAGGGCTGCTGGGACCGGCTCTGCTGGGAGCCAGGGCTGGAGCAGCAGGAGCTGGGCAGGAGGGCCAGGAGGGCACAGGACGTGGGGCCAGTGGGGCTCTGCGCATCCTCGGCCCTGAGTGCCCACATGGAGCCAGGAGAAGGGAGCTGGGATGGAGGAGAGGAGGAAGGAGGGATGGTGGAGGCAGATCCTGGGGTAACGTATGAAGAGGCTTCCCAAAGCTTCGGGGTTCACCAAGCACCCCCTTCAGCCCTGCCCTGGGCCCGGGGAGTGGTGCCCATGCGTGGAGGCGTAGGAAGCGCCGCGGGCTGATGGATGCACATTGACGGATGCACATGGATGCGCACGTTAAGGCGCATGTGAGCGCACACACACACGCAGCACGGAGCGTGCACGCTCGTGCATCCACAGGAACACACCGAGGCACACGCAGACACCAATGGCCCCCACGGTGCGTGCACAGACACACACCGATGCACACGTGCACAAGCAGACACACACACAGACACTGCTGTGAGCCCCCCCCCCCCCCGAGTGGGCACATACACCAGTGTGCACCCTCCCCTGTGCACACCTTCCTAGAGTCAGCAACCCATCACCCCCTCTTCTTCCCCCATGCACACTCACACCCCCCTCAGGTCACATGCACCTCCCCAGTTAAACCCAATGCATGCACACACACACCCAGTACCCTCCCCATTACACTCCCCAGTACCCTGAAATGCATTCACCCTCCTCAGTGCACCCACAGCCCCCCAGTGCACCCACATTTATCTCCCAGACACACCCCCAGTGCGCATCCGAACCCTATGCTCCCCCTGCGCTATGCAGCACCCTACACCAGTTCACCCCAGTACCCGACAATGTACCACACTCCCCAGTGCACCCACAGTCCCCCTGGTTAACCCACACTCATCTCCCCCGCACTCCTTCATGCCCACCTGAGATCCCATTCCCTCATCAGCACCCAGCACCCCACATCAGTTCACCCCCAGTCCCCACCATTCATTCTCCATTCCCCCCATTCACTCAAATTCACTCCAGTCCTTTCTCTATTCACTCCCTCGCCTCCTGTTCACCCCCATAGCCCCCATTCACTCCAGTACTCCTCCAACTCACCCCAGACCCCCCATTCAACATCCCATTCATCCCAGTCCCTCCCCATTAACCCTTCAATTTATACCCCATTCCCCACATTCACTCCCACATTCTCCCCCATTCACCCCAGTACCCTCCTCACCTTCTCATTCCCCTCACACCCCCACTCACCCTAGTACCCCCATTCACTCCAGTCCTCCTCTCATCCACTCCAGTCCCCCCCATTCACTCACAACTCACCACATTCACCCCATTCATCCCAGTACCCCCACTTCACCTCCCCATTCCCCTTCATTCACATCCCTATTCACACCCCACTGCCCCTACTCACCCCCATGCATCCTCCCGTTCCCTCTATTACCCCACTCTCCACCATTCCCCCTCACGTTCCCCCCAATCACACCCCCCATTCACGTCCCCATTCACCCCAGTCCCCCATTCAGCCCAGTCCTCACCCATTCACCCCCCATTCGCCGCATTCCCCCATTCACCTCTCATTTAGCCCAGTTCCCTACATTCACTCCCCATTTACCCCGTTCACCCCCCATTCACCTCCTTTACCCCCATTCACCCCTCATTTACCCCAGTTCCCCCATTCACTCCCAATTCACCCCATTCCCCTCCATTCACCCCATTCCCTCATTCAATTCTCATTCACCCCCTTTTGCCCCATTCCCCCTTCACTCCCCATTCACGCCCTTTCACTCACTCCCCACCATTCATCCCCTATTCACCCCTCACTTACCCCAGTTCCCCCCTTTCACTCCCTTTCCCCCCACTCCCCCATTGTCCCCCGTCCCCTCCCGCGGGCGCCCCCTAGCGGCGCGCTTCCCCTCCCCCTGCCGGGAACACACCCTCGAGGCTCAACCAATCAGAAGCCGCCGCGGCCTCGCGTCACCGGCGGGGCCGGGGGAACCTCCTCAATGAGCCACATTGTCGCGTGCAGCCGCGGCGCGCGCTGCTCCCGGGCCGCTCCGCACCATGATCGCCTCCCACCTCCTCGCTTACTTCTTCACAGAGCTCAACCATGACCAGGCGCAGAAGGTGAGGGCTGGGGATGCGCGGGACAAAGGAGCCGGCGAGGAAAAATGGAGAGGAAGGACCAAAAAAAAAAGGAGGGAAAAGAAGAGAGGGGCAAAAATTAAAAGGAGAAAAAAAAGGGGGGGAAGAAAAGGGGAAAAGATGGGAAAAGGGGGGGGAAGGAAAGGGAGAAAGACGGATAAGGGGGAAAAGGAAAGGGGAAAAGAAGGAAGGGGAGGAAGGAAAGGGGAAAAGAAGGAAAAAGGGAAAAAGAATAGGGAAAATAAGGAAAAAGAGAGAAAAAGGAAGGGGGGAGGAAGGAAAACAAAAAAAAGAAAAGGGGAAAGAAAGAAAAAGGGAAAAGGAGGATGGAGGGGGAAAGAAGAAAAAGGGCAAAAAAACGTGAAAAGGAGGAAAAAGGTGGGAAAAAGAAAGGGGAGCGAAAGGAAAAGGGAAAAGGAGGGAAAGGCAAGGTGAATAGAAGGAAATATAAGTAAAAGAAGGGAAAAGGAAGAAAAAGGGTGCAAAAGGAAAGGGGGAAAGAAGGAAAAAGAAAAAAGGGGAAAAGGAAAAGGGGAAAAAAGAAAAGGGGAGGAGATGGAAAAAAAAAAGATGAAAAAAGGCTAAAAAAATCCAGGAAAAAAGGGGGAACGGAGGGGAAGCAGCAGGCGGGAGGCTCTCGCGCTGCCGCGCCGTGCGGTACGTGCCGGCTGCGGAACCCCGCGTGGCCGGGCGCCCCCCGCGGGCCGGCGGAGCGGCAGGAGTGTGTGTGTGTGCGTGTGTGGTGTGTGTCCCCGCCGCCCCGTACCACGTGCGGCCGGCGCGGAGCATCCCCCGCAAACCCCAGAGCTCCCCTTCCCCCGGCTGCACCCCCCGCCTCGCGCCCTGACTGCGATGGAAAAGCATCCTTTGGCTTCTCCCCTCCTTTAATTCGGGGGTCCTGAGGCTGCTGGGCACCGCAAAGGCGAGCCGGAGCGCCCCGCTGGGATGCGCGGAGCGTTCGTCACCGGCCATTCATGAGTTCAGGCACTTGAAAAATGCGAGCGTTTCTACTCTCCCGGGCTTGGTTGGCCAGGACAGCACTTGGGCTTGAAACAGCGAGCTTTAGATAAATGATTACTGGAAAAAAGCGCTGGCTGGGAGACTGCGTGGAGGCTCCGGCTCTTCCCCCAGCCCTCCGGCGCCTTCGGAGCATCTGAGGATACGTCAGAGAGGGTTTTGCCTTGGAGCCCTTGAGGTCATGCGGCGGTTCCTGTTCCTGGGGTTACAGAGCCCAGCGTGGGGGGTCGGGATGGTCAAATTCTCCCTTGAAACAAAAGCAAAATGCAAAATGTGTGGCTCCCGAGAACCCAGCCCGGGTTGGATGGGGCTTTGAGCCCCCTGGTCCAGTGGGAGGTGTCCCTGCTCATAGCAGTGGGTTGGAACTGGATGGGCTTTGAGGTCCCTTTCAACACAAACCATTCCATGATTCCGTGATTGTATGATTAGCTCCGGCTCACTCCATCAGGCACCGGGGACACCGATGGAGAAGCAAAACTTGCCACGTTGGCCCTTCGCCTGCATTAAATAGGAAGTAAAACAAGAGGGAGTATTAAAAAAAAAGCCACCGAAGCACATAGAAATAATGTCCCAATGCAAAGCGATCCATAAGGAAATGTGGGCTTGGCTTTCCCCCTCTGCCCGCGAGTGTCCCAGCGTTGTGCAACAGCCACATCCACGAGAAGGGTTGTGTAACCCGACGGCAGAAATAGGCCGGCGGCACAGCCCTATTCCTGCCTCTTGGGCTCTAGGCAGCTCACAAGTTCTTTATTGGGAGCTGGAAATAATGGAGGGGGAAAGTTTGGGTTTGCCATTGGGAAAAGGGTGTGCGAAGCCTCAGGAACTGCTTCATTTTCCTCCCAGCTCCAAAGCCCAAATGGAAAACGCTGCTGAGATGCAGCCGGGGGGGAATATCGAGGAGCTGCCAGCTGGGCTCTGGCTACTGTGGGAGCTGGCTCTGCCCTCCTGGCCCCAAGCAGCCGCCTCCAAACTGCATTTCTCTGAGTTATTTTGAAACAAATGCATATGAATCCTCCCAGTACAGAAAAGCTGGGATTGGTGCATCCTCCAGGGAGAGCGCCGAGGAGAAAGGGGGAAGCAGCTGGGTTCCAGAGTTAAATGCTTCTACCGTGGCTGCAAAATTATTCCTAGCTTGTAAATCTTCATGGGCACAGATCTGGGGGAGTCCCCGGCACAGGGAGACATAGGGACTGGAATACTTGGAAAGCTGTGATTTTTTTTTTTATTTTTTTTTAATCAAACCCAGAGACTTTACCCAGGATTTGAGACTATGTTTGGGAAATGATTTCAGGGTGGTGCCTGGAGTGCATTTGTCGTATGTACATCTGTGCTTTGGATCCGGCAGAAAAGGGGCTCAGCTGTGGGAAGAAAGTGTCCTGTCTAACAGCTGTGGCTTGTGTCCACATCAGAGCCTTGAAATTAGCCCCCAAAATAGGAGTTTTCTTCCCATTCTTGACACGGAGCAGCATTCCTTGCTCTGCCACCCACTTGAGGGGATGTCAGCACGTCCCCAGACTCTTATTGCTCTTCGCTTTGCCTGGTGGCTCTCAGGACTGACTTATCTGACCCCCAAAGGATTGTGCAAACTTTAATTAACCTCAGCAGCGTCCTTTGAGAGCCTGACTTGAAAGCTTGCTATGGATGACCCACGTTCCCTTTGGATGTGCCGGCTCATGCT
Organism: Dromococcyx pavoninus; assembly: GCA_033558185.1. Classification (NCBI taxonomy): domain Eukaryota; kingdom Metazoa; phylum Chordata; class Aves; order Cuculiformes; family Neomorphidae; genus Dromococcyx; species Dromococcyx pavoninus. Next base: position 53,776 of record JAUMJL010001600.1, on the reverse strand, counting down.
GGGTTTCCTGGTCCCTGAACCTCAGCCTGGTCATGCGACAGGAGAAGCAGGAGGCAAACGAGCTCAATAACCAGGCTGGAGGCTCTTCTTCCCCATCACTCCTTCAAAAGAAGGGAAAACTGGAGATGGAATTAATTTTTTTTATATCTGTGGCCGCTCCCAGGCAGGGGCAGGTTTACCTCTTTTTTTTTTTTTTTTTATTTTCCCTTTGCTGGGGAGATTGGTTTTACCAGGCCAGTGCCTTCCCAGCTGCCTCTCATCGGCTCCTCCACAGCTGTGGGAGGGAACTTGATTGCAAATTCCTGGAAACCGACTCAACATCTTCTCTTTACCTGCCAAGGTCAGCGGCACGATGGCCTTTCCCATCCTTGGCACTTTCGGGGAGCCATTACACATCCCTTCACTCCTCTGCTTCTCATCAGAGCTGCCATGGGGAGCCCGGGCAGGGTGCAGCCTCAGTTTCCCCAACTGCGGTGGGATGCTCCCAACATCCAAGGAAGGATGCTTGGCACCAGGAAGGCTTTTGAATCCAGCAGCATCTGAGGGGGATGCTGCCTTTTATAGCTGCCCCAGAGACCGTCTGGGTTTCAAACAGGAGAGGAAGCTTGGTGGACAGCATCTCAAAAGCTGGCTGGGGCTGCTCAGGGCTGGTGGGAGCAGTTTGACATCACTGACTTCTGAGCTGGAAACGAACGTTTTTCCAGTTAAATTGGGCTTTTATTGGGCTTTTATTTTTCATGGTGCTGGAGAGCTGCAGGGTCACCCAAGGACGGGGCCCCAGCCACTGCTGATGCTCTGCAGTGTGACTTCTTTGCCATGGGTGCCCAGCTCCACCTCCAGCGCAGGGTTCAGCTGCTGTCCCCAGGGTGAGGATGGGGAGGAACCAGCCAAGCAGGAAACCATCTGACTCACTCAGGTTCAAGATGACTCCAGGCATGTGTCATCAGAGGCTTGGCTGTGATGGGAAGGCACGTGGGGTTTAATTCAGTGCAGAGCCCTCAATACCAGCCAAGGACATGGGTCAGGGCTGAGGGAGGGTGGGCGCAGCCCAGCATCAGTTCTGTGTCACCAAAGGCGGGGAGGTTGGAGAAGGGAATGAGCCGGTTCCCTGTACTGAGTCAGGTCTGGCTGAGTAACGGTGCAGTGACATGTGGACGGGGAGCACTGGTTTTCAATATGCAGGGGCTGAGGACACGGCTCGGGTTCTGTCCTGTGCTTCGGTGCCCAGTCCCGATCTGACAACAAAAGTTGCAAAGTGCATGTCAGGTTATGGTCCCGAGCCAGGAAATAAAAGACTCTTCCTGCTGGATGCTTTCCCAGATTCACCCTGTAGCCTCTGTGAACCACTGCACTCCCTCTGCCTTGGTTTCCCTAAATCTGTTGGGTCCCACCTCAGATCCGAGCAGGATAGGGACACGGCTGCCGGCTCACCCCAGGAACTGCTGGCTGCTTGCGTAGCATCATCCTCTGAAAGGAGCAGGGAGAGAGTCAGGATCCTGAAAAACTTCAGTGATTTTTTTTAAAAAGCAAGATGATTTAAGTTAAAAACCAGGATAGAGAGTGAAGTAATTTAAAGACAAAGTAATTTCAGGCAGAATTTACCCTGGAGATAGGGTTGACTGCACACATGTGTAGGTTAGGAGTGTTCACGTTGTCCCCAAACTTGAACTTCTTTCTGTTGTTCTTATACACAACAAATATTTGACTTGTTGCCAAAAAGGAAGAATCTAGCCCAGGAACCAGCTCACCTCTCCCAGTGTTATGATTTTTCCTAAAACGTTGCTGAAATTATGCACATCCAGCTGAAAACTGCAGCGAGCAGATACTGAGGGGCTGGAAACCTTCACTCCCAGTTTGGTTCTCACCAGACACGTGGCTTTGGAAAGAAACTCAGAGCAAAACTGAAGCTAAGGAGGAGCAGCTTCCCCTTCCCATAGCAGGGAAGATGTGGCTGAGAGTTTATTTTATGAAAATAAACCACCCTGAGTCTTTCCCCTCTGCCGCTTGCCGGGCAGGAAGCGGTTGCGCTTTGCCAGAAGCTGCTGTCAACGCTGTAATTTCTATCACCAGCAGCAATCCTGCCCTTCATCCCCACCAAATGATGGGGAAAAGCGTCCCCACGGCCACTGCGAGGGGAGTGGCATCCTTCATCCTTCCTGTGTTAGACCCCTCGAGCCATACCACCACCCTTGCATCCTGCCACTGCGCAGGACTGCGATACAGGGTAGATCTGTCGGGGAGGGGTTTTCCACTCCTGTTGAGAAGCTGCATTAATGGGAACATCTTGCAAATATATAAGGTGAGGAGTTATTTTTTGTCGCCATAGGCAGTGGTGTTAAACTGGAGTGAAGTTACATGCAGGTTGATATGTTCTCTGCACTGACCCCTTCGGGTCTGGTCTGGATGGGAGCATTAAAAGAAGTCTTCAGCTAAAGGAACTTAGAATCATGGAATGGTTTGGGTTGGAAGGGACCTCAAAGCCCACCCCTCTGCCATGGACAGGACACCTCCCACTGGATCAGGGAGCTCAAAGCCCCATCCACCCTGTCCTTGAACACCTCCAGGGATGGGGCAGCCACCACTGCTCTGGGCAACCTGGGCCAGGGCCTCCCCACCCTCACAGCAAAATATTTCTTCCTAAGATCTCATCTCAATCTCCCCTCTTTCAGCTGAAACCATTTCCCCTCATCCTACCCCTGCACTCTCTGATCAAGAGCCCTTCCCCAGCTTTCCTGGAGCTCATTTCAGTTCTGGGAGGCTGCTCTGAGCTCTCCCCAGAGCCTTCTCTTCTTCAGGCTGAACAAGCTCAACTTTCTCAGCCTGTCCTCATACGGGAGGTGCTCCAGCCCTTGGATCATCTTTGTGGCCTCCTTTGGACTGACTCCAACAGCTCCATGTCCTTCCTGTGTTGAGAACTCTAGAACTAAACACCATCCAGTTGCGTTGCTGTTATTACCATCACTGCAAAGGCAAGCCTGGCTTTTGGGGTACTTTAAGCTCAGCTTAGGTCACTTGGTTTCCAGCTGGCAGCAAAGATTGGGCAACTTGAAATTTCTTCAGCCTTGGGGGTGGTGGACCTTGCCCAACAGTTGCTTTGCAGCTGGGGAGGGTGATGCTGGGCAGTTCCTCAACACTCAGTGACAGATACTCGGTGCAGAAATGAGCTGAGCCTTTGGAGTAAGTCCTGAGCTAGGAGGTGGGGATTTGCTTGGGTTTTGCTCAAAAAAATTGCATCAAACTCATTATACCTGCAGTGGCTCCCGCGATCTGGTGCTTTAACAATATGTCCTGCCCTGTGTGCAACTGTCCTCGGCTGTGAGCGCACCCAGCTCTTCCAAGCTTAGCTCTGTTCCTCCTCCATTCTGTTTAGATTTCCTCAGGGAAACAACACAATTATTTATGATGAACACTTGCCAGAAATTAAATTGCCCCGTTCTGGATCCTAACCTAGTGGCTTTATTTATTTGGGATTGGCAATGATCTTAGAAAAAGATAAAGGTTAAATCACCAAGAAGGTTGTTTGTCTTGAAAGGTGCTTGTGCTTCGGAGCGCTGACTGCGTTCAGGTGTGCCCAGATCCTTGCTGCAGTTTGAAGTGCACTTGGATACAAATGGGGTAATTGAAGTAACGGACTGAGCCATGGGGCCGGGAAGCCTTGGGTGTGAAGGTGGCCATGGCTCTTCCTTGGTGGGGTCAGGTGCACACCAAGGTGGTCTCACCAGGGAAGGAGCTGAGCTCTGTTGCCCTGGAGCCATTCTGCAGGACGCCCTGACCTGCCTTAGCTGCCAAGTGGGACAGCGTCTACATCCGTAGAAGATGATCCAGGTTTTAAGGGGCTTTGGAGATTAGAAGAAGGTCACCCTGTTTCTCATGCTGCCGATTATTCCTGGTACGGTGAAGCCTGGAGGACATGGGAAACGTGCTTAGCAGAGCCTGTCCTGGAGAAAGGAGAGAAAACCTCCAGGTTATTTCCCTGTGCTGTGTTTTTGAGAGCTGGTGGGTTGTGCATGCAGCATCTTCACTGCCCCCTGCCCTGGGCAGGAGTTGAGGAGCAGAGAGCATCTGAGCTTCCAAAGCAGCCACTTCCTTGGGATGAGATCTTCCCCTAGCAGCATCTTGCCAGTCTAGGAGGAAAAGCAATGTCAGGGTGGCAGACAGCAGAGAAACACCATCAGTGTGGGGTTTGTGCTGGGTGAAGTTCTGCCACGAGCCCTACTGGTGTGGTACCCCACTCCTGGGGTGGGGACACCTCACTGGGACCCCATCCCCACTGACAGTGCTCTCAACAGGTTCCCCTACCCGCTGTAGGTTGTCAGAGATATCTGGAGAAGGAAGGTGTCACAGGGGCAAGAGGCTGCTGGGAGGCAGAGCACCCAATGTCAGACGGGTTTTTCTCTGATTTAATCACTAACACCCAGGTCAGATGCTGCTGGAGAGGAGACGGGGCTGGTCGAGGTTCTGTCTGTGCCCAGGGGCAGGTCAGCAGCTCCCAAAGTGGTTGTGAAAGGCTCTGCCAGCCAGGATAACGTGATCTGTTCGGCTCACAGCTCAGAAATGGGGTTGGACTGTCTGTCTGGGATCAATGGCATTGGCCAATAACTATTGGGGCAACTAAACGGGACATTTCCTGGGGCTGGGGTCCAGGGGGTCTCTGGACCTGGCACCCCTTTGGGAGCTGGAAGAGGAAAGAGAAACTGGGGCTCTGGCCACCTTACCTGCTCTGGTAGCCAGAGCCTTGGTACATGGGTGGCAGTTTTCAGGAAGCAAAAGCAAACAGGAGAGAAAGGAGGGGAGTGTTTGATTTCCTGCTGCTGGGGTGGATAAGGAGGGGCTGGTAAACAGCTGGCACTGGGAAACCTCCAGGTTTCCATATCCTTACCCTTTCCATTACACCTGCCTGGTCTCCCAGCTGGCAGGTGCTCACCCTCTGCTCCCGAATGATGGGAAGGAGCTGAAAACACCAAGAGAAGTCAGGGGGGAAGTTTTTACACATCACACCAGTGAGGATGTCATTCCCCATGGAATAAAGCAATGTGCTCGGCCAAGCTTCCCTCCTTCCTCTGCCCTTGCCATGGCAAGCGAAGCCACTAAGGCCTCAGCTTCCACATTTCCAGGTGAGCTGGTGCAGAGGGAAGGATACACCCAAGCATCCTAAGGCTGAAACACAGGCGGCCAAAAGCACAGCAGAGCTGTTTTGTTCAGCCCAGGGTCCGAGTGGCTGCGTCCCTGAGCGAGGTCACGCAGGGGCGGGTGGCTATTACTTGCCCACAAAATACCCATTTCCTATAGTGTAACCTATAAAAAACCCTCATGCTTGATTTCTGATGACCTTACGTTACGTGCCGACACACAGGTGAGCTAACTGGGTGGAGTTTTCCTCTTGACTTGGCAGGGCTTGCAGCTGCCCTTTAATTAATTTTAAGTGAAGTTAATTGAAACAGGGCATAGTTTGGGAGCTGGCAGTTTGTCTGCCTCTCTATTTCCCTTCCCTGCTCCGGCCAGGCTGTGGAGACGTGCGCAGTGCCAATGGATTGGTCAAGGAAGAGTTCTTCCATGCTTTTCCCAGAGAAAATGTGATGCTTTAATGCCATTTAGAGAAGGAGCCAGGCATCTTCATAGCCTCAGTGTAAGGGTATCAACGATTGCCAGGAGCAGCGGGGTGTGGATTCCTTCCCTTTCTGGCCAAGCACCCACTTGTGTCACACAGCGTTGCTTGCTCAAGGATGGTGAGTCGGTCTCAGCACTGTAACCCTTTGTAGGGGTGATCTCAGCAGCAAAGAAATGAATGAGCAGTGGATTCCTGCTGAGCATCCCTCCTGTAGGAAGAGGCCCTGGGGGTCAAGGTCAAGGCATGTTGCCACTGCAGCGTAGGAAGGGCTCCACAGCTGGAAAACCTCTGGCGCTGACCTGACTCACAGCCAGGGCAGAGAAGGTTGTTGAGTTTGGGTCCTCTTTCTGTCGCAACCTGTTTGGGTGCCTCTAGGTGAAGGTGCAGAGAGGATGCTGTGGAGCATCAGGAGCTCCTCAGGCTTTGGCATTCCCAGACTGGCATCTGTCTGGGCAAGGGAATGCTGCTGCGGAGGGCTCAGGGTGGCTTTGGTGAGCTTTTGAAGAGTGGCCCTGGATGCTCAGGAAGACATGCAAGAGCAGCAGTGGGTGTTATCAGTGTGCCTGGAGATAAGCTGTTTTGGCACTGCTGATGGTGCCGTGTTGGCACTGTGCTGGCACAGCTGTGTCCTGCCCTTCGAGGTGAGCCATGACCTGCTCTTGCATCAGCCCCAGCAGACGTGAGGGGGGCTGAGCCCTGTCCTGAATGTGGCATGGAGGTTGTGCCCATGTCCTCAGCCCTCCAGCTGACTTTTTGGCTTTATCTCCACCTTTCAGATTGACAAGTACCTCTACCATATGCGGCTCTCTGAGGAGACCCTCCAGGATGTGTCCCAGCGTTTTGAGAAGGAGATGGAGAAGGGGCTGGGAGCAGACACCAACCCCACCGCCTCCGTGAAGATGTTGCCCACCTTCGTGAGATCCACCCCGGATGGGACAGGTACTGCGAGATGGGAGATGCTCATTCCCAGCAGAGCAGAGAGGGGCTGTGGTCGGGAGGTCTTGGTAGATGCCAAAACGTGCCAGGAGGGAGGGCTGGGGCCACCCGTCCTCATGGTGCTGCCAAAGCGGGGATGGCACCCATGGCCACCTTAACTCCTGGTCCTGAGGGACTTAATCCTGCTTCTGCTGCACGAGGTTTAGTATGGGGACAGGTCTCATTCCCCTCTCTGTGTTGGGAATAGGGGGGCTCCCAGTTCCCCCTTGTGTGAGGGAGGGTGGGAACCAGCCCTCGCGTGCCCTTCCTGGCAGGACAGAGACAGTCACGGGTCGAGCTCATCAGATTTCATTAGTGCTGAAGCAGCAGCAGTGCCAGGCGCTCTCTGAATGCCACGAGGGCCACAAGAGGAGGCCCTCTGGCTCTCCAGACTCTGCTTCTCACAATACAGCCTTTCTGCCAGCTTCGCGCGCTGGCAGGAGCTGGGCTGCCTGCAGCACGCTCCCAGCCAGGCACATCCCCGTTTCAGCCTCCGGCTTCATCCTCTCAACCCAAAAAAATGCTTCCTTGAGCATCCATATGGGAAATGTCCTTGTGCCTCCCTGTCCTAGCTTGGTGTTTTGGGAGGGAGATCTGTCGTACTCCCTGCGGCATCCCCGCTTGCCTGCCAGCAGATGCACCAAAGACTTGCTGAATCTCCCAGTGCTCAAAGCCAGTGGAGCAGCCCTGGCTGCTGAAGGGCAGGGAGGGACAGAAAGCCCTGAGCAGCCAGCGCTCAGGAAAAGTCCAGAGTCCAGGGAAAGTCCACAGGCCGGTTGGTCCCGCTGGCTGGAGCTGCTCAGAGTTGGGGTTGCTCCGGTTCCTCCTTCGCAGAGGTCCTTGCCAGACCTCAGCAGCAGAGACTGAGCCAACAGGAAAGGTGTTTTGCCACCCCTGTATTTTCATACCTGGCTTCTGGAGGTGAGTGGGTCCCAGCAGATGCTGTGGCTGGAGCCTCAAGGGACCTGGCCTGGGTGGGCAGCAACTGGGCAGACTGGAGTTTCCACTTCTGAGAAGCATGCTGAGCCGGTGCGAGCCTGTGGGTTGAGTGATGGTGTTAAATAGAGAGCACCCGAGAGGCAGCCGTGCTCAAACAGCCAAAACAACCCCATCACTGCTGCCTGTCCGCTCTCTGGGGCAAGGCCCAAGGTGATGAGCTTGAAGGTCTCCTTCACTGCCCATCTCTGGGTGGGAACATCTCAGTGAGGTCTGAGGGACAAGGCCCTGGGGAGTCGCAGGCATCACAGAATGGTTTGGGTTGAAGGGACCTTTAAAAACCATCTGGTCCAACCCCCTGCCATAGGCAGGGAATCTTCAACCGGATCAGGTTGCTCCGAGCCCCATCCAACCTGACCTTGAATGTTTCCAGGAGTGGGGCTTCCACCACTGCTCTGGGCAACCTGTGCCAGTGTTTCACCAGCTTCAGCATAAACAAATTCTTCATCAGATCTAGTCTAAATCTCCCCTCTTCTAGTTTAAAACTATAACCCCTTGTCCTGTTGCAATATCCCTTTATAAAAAGTCTGTCCCCATCTTTCTTATAAGCCCCCTTTAAGTATTGGAGCATCCCTGCACTCTGAGCCATCCTGCCTGCTGCATCCCATGTACTCGCTGCTGCCCTGTGCACGTACACCCAAAAGCTGAACCTGGCTGCTTGCTCCAGGATTGAGATTTCAATCTATTTAAATAATTGAGAATATTTTTAATTACAGAGATAGTCGGAATGCTGCCGCTGGGCATGGGAACCATTGCAGGCAAATGTGCTGTGTGTCAGAGCTCCCGAGAGGCAGGAGCAGAGCTCTCGGCACCCTGACCCACGTTAGGGAGAAGCTGCAATCCCTCTCCTTGCCCTTGCAAGAGCAAGCACTGGCTTCTCTCACCACATCCTCCTGATTTGCAGCTTCTCCAGTGTCTCAGCTGGCATTTCTCACGCAAAGCAGGCTCACCACGTGGGGAAGAGGGGCATGGCAGCATGGAAAATGTTATGTGAAAAGGATGTTGGGGCAGTGATGGGGCTGCAGCTGCCCAGGGAATGGAAAGTGGGAGGCTTTCCAGCATGTCCCAAGGGGGCAGGAGCTGGGATTCCTTGTACAACTGTGTTCATGCTGTGAGCAGCATCACTGTCTCTGCTCCTGCATTTGAGGAGGTGGGGCTGGAAGGTGGCACACTGAGGCTGTGGGGGGATGAGGTGAGGGCAGCTCGAAGGGGTCTTGCTGCCAGCTCCCCTGGCACATCTCTTTGGGAAGAGATGATGTGGCAGCAGCTCAGGGAGAGCTCATTGTCCAGGGATGCATCCATCCTGCTGCTTTTAAGCTTATGAGCAAAATCTGGCTTTGGCTGGACACGCAGTCCTGTTCCCACCCACTTTGGGGCTTCGCGCAGCTGCCTTCAGTCTGAAGGATGGGGTGCTAAGTTGGCTTCAGGGCTCTGAACCTCCCTCCTGTAGAGCATTCCTGCCCCTCCTTGCTATAGCACAAGTGGTCTCTGCTTTTGGATTATGCCCCATCTAATGTGCAGCAGCAGCTCCCCGGGCTCCAGGCGGATGAGAGCCGCTTATAGAAACTCAAGGTCACAGCTGCGGGTTGAAGTCAAAACATAGACCCAGCTCCCGACTGTTCCAGCCTCCTCTGCACTCTTCATGGCTTTACCATTCCTGATGCAGCAGGAAGGGTGGGGGAGTTCTGCTTCTGAAGCAGCAGCTCTCCTAAAAGCAACTTTTCTTGCTATACTCAGCTCCAGCTGCAACCGAAACGCCTGCTGTGCTGTGCCTGCAGCGAGGCAGTGGGCAACCATCTGCAGGCTGGTGGGGGAGGACAAGACCCCAAAGAAGCCTTTCCTTTGAACCCCATTAACTGAGCAAGGGCTCTCCTTGCTGAGTGCAAACACCACCTTCCTCCTTGCTCCTTTCCTGGTTTTCCCAGGCTTTGCTGGCATTGCTGTGGTTCGTCCTCCATGCTGATGTTGACACAAGGATCTTCTGGTGCGTCCTCCATTAAGCCCTGGCAGCTGATATCCATGGCTAGGGGTTTTCAGGAGGATGCTGCAGGAGTTTGGTGGTTAAATCCTTGGAAAATTCCAAGGATCGTTCTTTGCAACACCCTTCCCTTGGCCGGTGGGCTCAGTTCCTGCCAAGAAACAGCTGCTTCTGCAAGAAACCCAGCTCATATGGTCCATGGTCTTGACAGGCTTTAATGAAAATGCCATTTTCATGCCCAGAGCCCCTTGTCCAATGATTTACTGTACTCTCCAGCAAGGAACTGCATTGGGGAATTGCTGTGGTATGACTCTCTCCGTGGTCAGTGAGAGTTGCTCTTTGCTGGACCTAGTTCATTCCAAGCCAAACCACCAGGTTAGTCCCAGATCTTTTGTTGCTGCAAACCCAGTATTTCACAACCAATACATAGCAAGCCCCTTTACTGCTCTCCAGTGCTGTTTCAGTGGAGGTGCTGATGAGAGCACTGGGACTTTTATATTCCCTCTTCTGCTCAGATCCTCTCAACCTGCTGAAGGGTGGCAGGGTAGGGCTGGGAAGGGCACCAGCAGATAGGGATGAAGTGGGAACCACTGGGGTCTGTGCCTCCGCCTCCTCCTGTATCTCTCTGGAATGCAGAGCCTGGACCTGCTTCACCTTTTCTCTTCCTCTTATTTTTTTATTAAGCTGATCCATCCAAGGATTCCAACAAAATGGGATTTGAGCCAGTTGGAAAGCTTGAAGTTGGAGATGTAGGTGTGGGGTGATCGACCTCAGAGATGCTCGGGCATGATCCTGCACACGATGCTCGGGTCCTCTGACCCCAGCCTGGTCTCGGCTGTGTTTTCACAGATGGCAGAGCTCCTCTGCCCACTTTGCCCCGTGCTTTCTTCCAGGAATCGCAGGCATTTTTACAGGCACAAAACACTCACCCTTAGGTGGTTTGCTAAGAGCAAACAGATCCTTGAATCAGAGCTTGGTGTTTGCCCTCACTGTTTGGGCTGTGAGCTCAGCATCGCAGCTTCTATCTTATCACGTAACGAGGGAGCCCTAATCAAAGGGAGGAGACATGACATAGAGTGGTGCAGCCCATCATGCAGCTGTATTGCTTCACCTTGGGAGTTTTCCAGTGGAGTTTTCTCTTCCTTTTTCCTCCTGAAAAGCCAATCTGACTGGCAATGCAGCCCTGGACTTTGGCAGTCACCACTTGAACCACTTGTGCCTCTCCCATCGCTGTTGAGCAGCTCGTAAGGGGGATTTCTGGTTGTGAGGTTAGGTCCTGCTGCTGCTTTGTGGCGAGGATTGATGGCTGGCAGGTCAAGCAAAAGCTGGTTTGATACGGTTCTGCAGGCCACGAGCCTCACAGGGGTGGTTTGACCAAAATGCTGAGTGTGCAGAGGGCTGGACAGGATGGTAGGACAGCCCTATCCATTGCTCCTTGGCCATTTTTGGGGGGATCCCCCTGGATTCCCTGAGTTATCTCCAAGGAGGTGAGCAATCTGTGATGTTTGTGGCTCCAGCATCATTTATCCTTGGCATATTTATCAGCCCAGTGGGGTATTTTTCATGCTTTGCTAGCAAGCAGGATGGTATCTGTGCCAATGGCAAGGGAAGCAGGAGTACAGCTTCACCCCTGTTCAGGGTGGAACATGATGCCAGTGGTGCCCAGTCAGGCATCACATCCAGCTCTATCCATCTGTGGCTGAGGCAAAGTCCCTGTGGTGGGCTCACTTGGCGACATCAGGACAGTGAGGAGCTTTGTTGAGGGTTTCTGGTGCATTTTCAGCATCCAGGGCGTGCCCAGTGGCTGGCAGACAGGCTGCAAAATGAGCTGACAGACTGGTTTAAACCTTGTCCCTGCAAAGGGTCAACGCAGGCATGAGGAGAGGTGAACGTTCAGGGTTGGACTGTCCCAACACTTGAGCTCCAGTGCTCCACTGGCTCCTCTACAAGCACTGAACTGGATGTCTCTTGGTTATGCTGCCTCCCTTAGAGCTATCCCGAGGGTGTTATCTGAGGAGGGATGAGCTGCAGTGCTTTATGAGGGTCCAGGTTTGGAGTGCTCCATGCTTCTGGGTTAACGGCTCTTGCAGGGGGTGCTTGCATTTCTCCAGAGGTGAAGTGAGAGTTGGCCAGAGCCTGCACAGGGGCTTGGCTGAACTTCAACTTCGCTTAAAATAATGGTGTGACTGCCTCAGCATCTCCTCGTCCTGCTGGCTGGCTGATCTCAGGGCTGTAACCTTAACTGACAGAGCACTGCACCTCACGTATGGGGGCTTGGCATGGGCTGGTGCCCCTGAGAGCCAGGACCTGCCCTGCCCTGCATCGCCCTGGGATGGTGTGCTGACACCCCAGTGCTCCCCCCAACAGAGTGTCCCGAGCAGTAAAGCTGTTGAATGCTGCTCAAGACCTTTAAGCCTCTCTTATTCCTCATCTTCTCATTTCCTCAGAGCACGAGAACTGCTTTTAATAGCTGCAGAGGGACTTTATAAAGCCGCTCTCAGCTCAGGCTCCGAGTTGGTCACCGTCCACAGTTCCCTCGCCCCGAGCCCTCAGAGGGTCAGTGCCAGGAAAGGCGCCAGGACAGATGGACGCCCTGCAGGCTTGGACAGCGAGCTGCCTTTTCAGCTGGAGTCACTGGAGAAGCTGGCTGGCCTGGTGTCATTTGAATACTAATAAACCACACTTTTTGTTTCAACTGTAGCCCCTTTGTAAAAGCATCGGTGGGCACAATGCGGCCCCCGGGTGCTGTAATCTGCCCAGGGGAGCCAGCACAGCACATTTAATGCATTCAGAAATCGAACAGTGCTGATAGAGGGCTTTCCCCCATCCCTCTCCCCACACTGCTAGGTATTTAAAACAGCCAGCTTGGCGCTTTTCCCGCATCCCAGATCTCAGTCTGAAATTCAGCCTTGGTGCCTGCTGCAATAGAAACAAACAAGAGGTGAAACCTGCAGGGCTCAGCCCTTGGGTCTTGGAGGCAACAGGACCTGGGGCTCCTCTCCACCAACACCAACAGAGGAACTCTGCTCTGCATGGGAAGGCAGCAATGAGTCCCTGAATCTCTCTTGGATTTGTTTTCCTCCCTGGTTTCCTGCTGACACCTTTCAGTCTTGCCTTCAGCAAGAAGCCACATGCCAGGAGTGCACAGGATTCCTGGGGCAGGGCAAGGGAGGTTGTCCTGGACCGCGGCGGCCAAGCCTGAGCATGAGGCTTTTCTCCATATATCAAATGTAGCCAAACTCCAGTGTTCCAGCTGCTGGCTGGCAGGTGTTTAACTGCTTGGGGTGGAGATTTAGGAGCTTCTGTGTGCATCCTGTATTAATAGGGTTAGGAATGGCTCTGCTGCCTTCTTCTTATGGAGCCTGAGACTGGAGCTCTTCTCCCCTGGGAGCGCCGGGGGTTTGGGCATGGGCTTGTCTGGATGGGGGTGATGGGATCTGTTCTTCTTCTGGCAGACATGCTCGTGGCCCAGTCACTGCCTCTGTGCTCCCTACCCAGGGCATTGGGATATGTCTCAAAGACATTACTTTGATTCTTCATCAGCTGTGGGAGTGCCAGGGGCACAGAGGGGCAGGAAACACAGCCACAGCTCTGAAAAATCAAGGAAATATATATAAAGTATAATAATAAATGAAATAATGAAAAATATGTATAAAATATCATACCTTGCCCTCATACCTGGGAGGTGGCTGGTTGCTTCCTTCCCTTCTCTGGGGCTTTCTGGCACGGGTGCCAATACTGCTGAAAGGCACCCACTGAGTTAAGTGGTTGCTCTTGTCTGGGATCCCGCAGAGGACGGGGACTTCCTGGCGCTGGACCTGGGTGGCACCAATTTCCGCGTGCTGCGAGTGAAGGTGTCTGACAACGGCCTGCAGAAGGTGGAAATGGAGAATCAGATCTACGCCATCCCCGAGGAGCTGATGCGAGGCAGTGGGGTGCAGGTGGGTTCAGCCTGTCTCTCTCTGCCCTGTCCTAGCTCTCCTGGGCTGCTCCCCAGCTGCAGGGTTTCTGGGGTAGCTCTCCTGCATGAGGGAAAGGTTGGCATCACCTCAACACCCAGAGCTGTGTGACAGGGCTGGAGCAGGACTGTGCATCCTGTTGCTGCTTGGCCCAGAGGCATCCACATAGATCCTTGCCTTCCTTTTCCTGGAGGTGTTAATTCCTGACACCAAGTAACCACAATGGGAGAGGAGCAGGAAAGTGTGATGTGGGTGACAGACTACCAGTCCCTCCCACTTGCAGGGGTGCAGGTGCTGCTGGGGTGCGTTGTCTTGGTCAGAGCAGCTGCGTGAGGGCTCACTCTTGGCCTTTTTCCAGCTCTTTGACCACATCGCCGAGTGCTTGGCCAACTTCATGGAGAAGCTGAAAATCAAAGACAAGAAACTCCCCCTTGGGTTCACCTTCTCCTTCCCATGTCACCAGACCAAGCTGGATGAAGTGAGTGAAGATCTCACCTCCTTGTGAGGGTTGTGTCTGAGCTGGGGATGCAGTGGGATGGGGGTGAGCTCTCACTGAGGGCAGTAGTTGTCCCATACCGGTTTAACTTGTGCTTTTAATTAGGTTCTTGGGTTTGGGTAGTGGGTAAGGACTTGGTACTGCTGGGAGCAAAGGGGTCTGCAGGGGTCTAGGAGGTGATGCTTAACGTGCTGGTTGCTCCGTGCTTCTGCTCTGCCTCCGTGGAAAGCGGCTTTTTCCCCTCTGCAGGCAGAGCTCAAGGAGAGCGGCTCTGATGGGGAGAGCAGCTCCAGCTGCCCACAGCCAAAGGCAGCCCAGACGTGCCGAGCATCACATTCCCCGTCATGCAGCCGGCACAGGGGAAAGGGGGGGTCACCCAGCCCGGCTGCTCACCATGCCCCAGGCAAGCTGGGAGTCGATGGCTGTCAGCTCCGCTCAGCCGTGCCGGCTCTCCGCCGGGAGCTGGTGACCTCGCTGGGAGACTAAACATCTCGGCAAAGTGGAGCCCAGCCGAGGCACGTGGCCCCTCTCCTGCCACCCACGGCCTCTGCCAGGCTCGAGCTCTTGCAGGGAGGGGGAGGCTGGTGCTTTCCTTGCCCTTATCTCACCCGGCTTCCTGGGAAGGATCGGAAAGGAGGGCGTCTCCATGCCGCGCTGGCGATCCAGCACGTCCTCCCCGGGCGGGAATGCAGCAGCATTTTGTACCAGGGATGGGGCAAGTCGTGCTCTCGTGGCTGAGCGATTCAGCAAAAGTAATGAGGAAGAAGATTTCCTCGTGGTGGAAGAGGGGACTGTGAAAAAATAGAGAAGCTGAGAGAGGAAGCGTCTGCCCGGGTGACCTCGTCCAGTTTGCTTCTCTCTGTGCCTCAGTTTCCTCATATGTAAGGCAGGGCGAGTGTTTGCCTTGATAAGGGCTCTAGGGTTGGAGGTTTCCAATGCAAGTGATTCCTTTCCCTCCCCCCAAGGCTCAGCTCAGCCTCTGGCCAGGTGACTGCGATGGCTCTGCCGGCTGCAGAGAGCTGTGAGACCTACATCCCACAGGGATGGCTCTAGGGGTTCTCTGTAGGCTTGGGAACAGATTTTGCTCCAGGGCTCCATAAAACCCAGTCACAGGAATCACGTTCCCTCCTGCTGGCGTGAGGACCGAGCTACTCACGTGCTATTTCGTGGCCGTAAACTTTATCTACGCAGACGTGGAAATCATTGCTGATACGACAGCTCGCAGGCTGATAACAGGGAGGGACTCGCCTGCGGTGCTGTGTGTCTGTCCAGCCCTTGCCTTGCACCAGGAAGTGGGCTGGGAGAGGGGAACCCTTGAGATGCATTTCTTGGTGGTTCCATCCTCCAAGGATTCCTTCTTGCTGCTTCTTCTCCATAGAGCATCCTCGTTACATGGACGAAGGGATTCAAATGCAGCAGCGTGGAAGGGAAAGATGTGGTGTCAATGCTGCGCAAGTCCATCAAGAAGAGAGGGGTAAGAGGCTGGGCAGGTCTGTCACCTCCTGGGGTGCTGGGACAGGGGCACACGGCTCCCAGGGGCAGGATACTTAAGACTCCACACCTTGGCTTCCCCCTGACAGCAGAGATGTCTCAGACTGTTTTGGCCATGCTGACTCAATCTCTTTCTTCTCCAACATCTCAGGACTTTGACATTGACATCGTGGCCGTGGTGAATGACACTGTTGGGACCATGATGACCTGTGGCTATGATGATCATAACTGTGAAGTTGGCCTCATTGTTGGTGAGCTGCAGCCAGAACGGGGAACTGGGGTCCCTCTTTCCATGGCCTCCATAAGGAGATCACGATTCTTGCAGGTTTCAGGGTCTTTTTGGGGAAAAAGAAAAGTGATAGCAATGTTAGAAAACCAGCATTGCCCAGTGTTTGTTTTCTTCTATCTTTGGTGCATTTGGCTGTTGCTAATAATGGGGGATGAGGGAAAGGCAGCATCTTCTCTCACCACATACCCATGCTTGGTTCAGGTACCGGTACCAATGCCTGTTACATGGAGGAGATGAGACACATTGACCTGGTGGAAGGGGACGAAGGTCGCATGTGCATCAACATGGAGTGGGGGGCCTTTGGTGATGACGGAGTGCTCAACGACATCCGGACGGAGTTCGACCGCGAGATAGACATGGGCTCGCTCAACCCTGGCAAACAATTGTAAGCAGATCTTGGCTTTGGCTCAGGCTCAGTTTGCTCTGCATTGTCCGTCCTCCCATTGCACTGGCGCTAGTGGGACCGAAGAGGTCATCCTAGTTAACTAGGTCACCGCATCCTCCGCCGTGCCCGTTGCACCAGTGCAAATAGGGGCTGTATCACCAGCTGAGGTTGGTATGCCCAGCTGAACCACTCAACGCCCGCTTCCCTCATGAGCCCTTCACTTGGATGTGTTGGTTTCTGTTTCTTTCACCTGCCACTGAAGTTATCTGCCAGCCGAGGCAAACACCACCACCTGATATCCACATTAAGGCCTACGGATTTCCCATGTCCCATGGCTTCTGGCCATGGTGGGATTTAGAGGGTCTCTGCAACCTGACGGTCCCCCTTCAGGGAGCCATAAGTTCTCCTTGCAGAATGATGGTGATATCAGCATGGCTTTGTTTTCTCAGTGATGGGATAAAGTACTCTGGAAAGAGATGATTTAGATTGCATTTGGGCCTAGAAGGTGGCCAAACATTTTTAAAGTCGACCTGAGACCACCTGATGGCACACGCAGCCAAACAAATGCATCTTGTGCTTCCCCCATCGGTAGGTTTGAGAAGATGATCAGCGGGATGTACATGGGAGAGCTGGTCCGACTCATCCTGGTGAAGATGGCCAAGGAAGGACTCTTGTTTGGAGGAAGGCTCACACCAGATCTGCTCACTACTGGCCACTTTGAGACCAGATATGTGTCTGCTATTGAGAAGTAAGTAGGATCTGGGTGGTTCTCTGGGGTCCCAGCCCATCTCCTGACACGTGCGTGGGAGGAAACGGGATCCATCACAGGGCTCTGCACTGGGCAAACCAAGACATTTGAGATGGCAAAAGCTGGGTTTCCAGGCATTAATTTTTTGGGTTTTTTTTTTGTTCTTTGATGTGCAGGGAGAAAGAAGGGCTGCAGAAAGCCCATGAGATCCTCACCAAGCTGGGCGTGGAGCCATCTCACGAAGATTGTGTGGCCGTCCACCGCATCTGCCAGATCGTCTCCACCCGCTCGGCCAACCTGTGCGGGGCCACCCTGGCAGCCGTGCTGCGACGCATCAAGGAGAACAAGGGGGTGGACCGGCTGCGCTCCACAGTCGGCGTGGATGGCTCCGTCTACAAGAAACATCCTCAGTGAGTCCATGAGGAAAGGCAAGGCTGGTGGGGAGAGAGGGTGAGAGCACAAATCTGCTCCTGCCAGCGGTGAATAAAACTTGGCACGAGCAGAGCATCTCCAGATATTCCCCTCGGCACTTCTGTTGGGACCCTAAAGGAGCCGCAGACACTTAGAGCCCCAGAGGGTCACATCACCTGTGGTGGCACACTCAGGTCCTCTTTCCTCCTCTCTAGCTTTGCCCGACGCCTCCATAAGACAGTGCGGAAGCTGCTGCCAGACTGTGAGATCCGTTTTGTGAGGTCAGAAGATGGAAGTGGCAAAGGGGCAGCCATGGTGACGGCCGTGGCCTACAGACTGGCTGCCCAGCATAAGGCACGGCAGAAGATTTTGGAGGCGCTCAAGCTGAGCCACGAGCAGCTCCTGGAGGTGAAGCAAAGGATGAGGATAGAGATGGAGAAGGGGCTGGGCAAGGAGACGCATGCAGAGGCAACAGTGAAAATGCTGCCCACCTACGTGTGCTCAACTCCAGATGGGACAGGTGATAGACCACGTGTGTAAGCCCACCTATGTCCTGCACGGGGCAAAGAGCCAGCATCAGTACTCCCAGCATCTGCACTGCTTATGGAAGGGCTGGGACCTTTGCCATGGCCAGTTCCCTCTTTGTGGTGGGAGTGACACAAAGCTGTTCAACCTCCACTATGATACTGGGAAAAGCAGCTGAGCCTCCAGGACGTTCTGCACTCGACTTAACACAAAGCCTGGGTTTCACTGTGGTTTTCCCTGCCACAAGTTTTTCCCCACCATTGTGTTGGGTTATGCTCCCTGTTCTGTCTGTGGCTTGGGTGTGCACCTGCCCCTTGGCTGGAAGCCCTGTGATCTCCCCTGGAGCAAACTTCTCCTTCACCTCCAACCCATACCTGCTCTTCTCCTTTCCCAGCCACATCTTGGTTTCTGGTCCTCTCCCAGGAAGAGGGCAGATTCAGATCAGCTTTGTGCTGTGTTCACAGAGTTCCTTGTTGAGATCTCTCTCCTAATGATTCTCTCTTGGGTTTCAGAAAAAGGAGATTTCCTTGCCCTGGACCTGGGTGGTACAAATTTCCGTGTGCTGCTGGTGCGCGTGAGGAACGGGATGAGACGTGGTGTCGAGATGCACAACAAGATTTACTCCATCCCTGTGGAGATCATGCAGGGGACAGGAGAGGAGGTGAGGATGGGCAGCTGGATGTAGAAAACCAGGGCATCTTGCCTGGGGTGGCAGGCAGTAGTGCTGGCTGACCACGGGGTCTGGTTTTGCCTCGCTCAGCTTTCCAGGGTGCAAATCCACAAAGGTGCAGAAGGCTGGTGCTCTCCTGCCTTTAAAGCAGCAAGTTCTGCCCAAGGCTATGTGCTTTTGGAAGCTTGAAACTGGTTTTAGGTTAGAAATGGTGTTCTTCCCAGACATCACTGGGATCCCACACACTCCACAAGGGCAGATAAGCATCATCCCTATTTCCCAGAGAGAGAAACCACAACACAAGCAGTAAGAGATGTCTCCAGAGCTTTATTTGCAGATAGAAAGAGTTTTGCAAAGCACTCCAGGCAGTGCTCAGGGACTGGGAGTATTTCTAGCAGACAGGCTCTGGGGACCCCTTTGCAGAGGGAGTGGATTCCCGTGTCACCCCTGGGAAGCTGGTGACCGCCCCTCCAAACCTTCTGGGTGCCCTGTGGGACCTGCAAGGTGGAGGGATCACAGTGATATCACCGCATTGTCTGTGGGGAAGAGGATGAACGAGGAGCTGTTTTGGCTTGCTCACCTCACCTGGTAGAGCTGAACAGCATCCTGGTCTGTCCAAAGCCCTGTTGGCTTGGGAGTGGCTCAACATCTCCAGTAGGTCAGGCAGGCTGACATCCAGCTGAGATTCTTGCTGTGACAGTAACTTCTCCTTTTGGCTTTGTGCACCCAGCTCTTTGACCACATCGTCCACTGTATCTCTGACTTCCTGGAATACATGGGAATGAAGGGTGTGTCACTGCCACTTGGATTCACTTTCTCCTTCCCTTGCCAGCAGACCAACCTGGATGAGGTAACTCCCAGACCACCTGGTACCATCTGTGTCTGGTCCCCAGGCTGGCTTAAAAGCCAAAGCACGCTGGTACCTCTCCGTCCCAGCATCAGTGACCATGTGGCTGGTCAAAACAGAGACCCAAGAGAAGGGAGGGCAGGAGCTCAGAGCTGCCAGTGCTTCTGACAAGCTCCTTTGCTGCATCAAATCAAGTGCAGATCCCTTGAGCTCTAGAGAAGACCCCGTTGAGGCCGTTTCCATATGTGAGGATCTGACCTCCGCATGCTGGGTGGTGCCCGCTGAGAGCTGGTGGCTGTGGGGTTCCAGCCCCTCCTTTCCAGCACCTGGGGTGACTTCCTGCGGGGTCTTGCCACAACAGGGGATTCTCCTGAAGTGGACAAAAGGTTTCAAGGCGACTGGCTGCGAAGGAGAAGATGTGGTGAACCTGCTGAAGGAGGCGATTCACAGGAGAGAGGTGAGAATCCACGTAGCAGTGAGAAGCCGGCTGCTTGCTTCCACATCCCGGCTGTCCTGGGCATCTTTAATTGGCCTGTAAAGCAAATTAATGGGCTAAGCAGAGGGCTAATGAGTGTGTGAATTTTAACAACCACGCTTAGTCATTGCTAGAGGTTGGATTTCCAGACCCCGAAGCTAAGAGCTGGCTTCTGGCCAGGGCTGGAGCAGACTTGTCTCACCATGTGTTCGGAAGACACTGCGCGCGTTTCCTCAGTGCAGACCACGCAAAGCTCCTGCCCTTGGGGCTTTTTCTGGTGGGGCTGTCCCAGCGTGCCAGCTCCTCTGCTGGTGGGCCTTGCTGGAGCTATCCTGAGGTCTGAGCGTCCACCTGCAGACCCGTGGAACTTGCAGGAGCTCCGTGGGTTCCCGGAGAAATCCCATGCTCAGTGGACAGGTCCTACGGGAGCTGACAGCAGCGTAGCAAGCTGTGTCCTCCAGCAGTAACCCGTGCAATCCCATTCCTCTGCAGGAATTCGACCTGGATGTGGTTGCAGTGGTAAATGACACAGTTGGCACCATGATGACCTGTGGGTACGAAGATCCGTACTGCGAAGTTGGGCTGATAGTTGGTGAGCGCTGAAACTTTCTTATGGAGTTGTTCTCCCCGCTGCCCCAAACTGGCCCCCACGGGGTGCTTCTGGATGCAGAAGGTGTTGAAGATTAAAGATGCTTCTCTCTGCAGGCACCGGCAGCAACGCCTGTTACATGGAGGAGATGAGGAACGTGGAGCTGGTGGAAGGGGAGGAGGGCAGGATGTGCGTCAACATGGAGTGGGGGGCGTTTGGTGACAACGGGTGCTTGGATGACATACGGACAGAGTTTGACGTGGCGGTGGATGAGCTGTCGCTCAACCCTGGGAAACAAAGGTGTGTGTTGGCTTTGAGGGGCTGGAAAAGGGACCCCTGATGATGCTGGGTGTCCAGGAACAGTTCATTGCTGTCCCACCAGCCTTTTGGTGGAGCTTCAGGGGACGATGAGCAGGGCAGAATCTGGCTTTGCAATGCCCCGCAGGGAGGGAGGGACTGTGCTGCTGGACTTGCTCCCAGTTGTCAGACCAAGGGGTTGTGTCAAAGACATCTGACAGAGCTGGGATCCCGATCTAGACCCAGTGTCCCTTCTTGTCCTGATGTCCAGCCTTGCCCTCTCCTTCCCAGGTTTGAGAAGATGATCAGTGGGATGTACCTGGGGGAGATCGTCCGAAACATCCTGATGGATTTCACCAAGCGAGGGCTGCTCTTCCGGGGACGGATCTCAGAGCGGCTGAAGACCAGAGGGATCTTTGAGACCAAGTTCCTGTCCCAGATAGAAAGGTGAGGTCCAACAGGCGGGGTGAGCACCAACTTTGGCCTTAGAGTTGCAGACCAGGGCAAGAGGGGGAAAGCGTTCCCAGGGATTGTGGAAGAAGTCCCAAGCACTAAGTCTGGAGCCAGGGTGATGTAGGGTGATGCAATGCAGATAAGTCAGCAAAATCCTCTTGGTTCTGACAGTGCTGGTGTTGAGAGATGAGGAAACTGTCTGGGGATGGCAACACAGACACCCCTTTACCCTCTTCCCTGGCCAGAGAGGGGCCACAGGTTCAGTAACTGTTGTGTTCCATGGCTTTGTCCTGGAATAGGCTCGGTGATAAGGATGTGACATCCAAGCCACATCCAGGTCTGAAAGCTGAGATTGGAGGGGAGCTGTAGAGTCCCTCTGGTCGCTGTCACCCAAGCTGTGAGTGCCAGGCCTCTGTAAGATGTAGATAAGCAAGGGAAACCCGCTCCATCTCCTGACGCTGCCTGACCCTTGTGTCCTCCCCAGCGACTGCCTGGCCCTGCTCCAGGTCCGTTCCATCCTCCAGCATCTTGGTCTGGAGTCCACGTGTGACGACAGCATCATCGTGAAGGAGGTGTGCACAGTGGTGGCCCGGCGGGCAGCTCAGCTCTGCGGGGCCGGCATGGCAGCTGTGGTGGACAAGATCCGGGAGAACCGCGGGCTGGACTTCCTCAAGGTCACGGTCGGCGTGGATGGCACACTCTACAAGCTGCACCCTCAGTGAGTTGCTCAGTGGTGGGTGGTGGATGGGAGAGGGCTGTCCTCCGAGGAGCCTGACGCTGGTGCGTTTGCCCATCTCCAGCTGATGAGGTGCTAGGGAAGACCCAGTGTGGAAAGCTTGAGTAGCTGGAGAGGAGGGGAGGTATTTTAGAGTCTCAAGGGCTGCCAGTAGCTCACTCATCTGGCAAGGCCCAGCAAGAACCAGCTGCTGACTAAAGGACGGGTGCCCAGAGAACACAGCAGGGACCAGGGCCCAGCCCCACAGCACCTGAGGCCAGGCTGACTCAGAGATGGGGACCAGGAGTTCAACAGGAGTCCAGCTCATTGGGCAGAGTCATGGCGATGAGGCAGGTCTAAAGTGAGAAGTCGGTCCATGATCTGGAGCAAGGTGGTCTCGGCCAAGCAGAGATAGGACTGTGCCTGAGCTGAAGGCTGATGCTCACAAGCACAGGGTTGAGCTTAAAACAGGGCTCAGGGGCCCATGGGTAGAGGGCAGGCTCTGAAGATCCCTCTGAGTGAGGCTGGTTGGGGCTATTCAGGTTTATTAGTGCTCTCAGGGCTTGGTGGGACTAGAGAAGGAGTCAGATTTGGTCCTGAGTGGAAGGAGAACATCCACCCCCCTTTCTCCTGTGTCTGTAGCGCTGTTGGAGATGCTGTTGGAGGCAGCTCTGCAGATGGGCGTGCAGGGGTTTGTTCCTTTCTGGGCTTGGCACTTTCAGCCCAGGGCAGGTTAATCCAGCGTCTCTTCCTTCCCCCGCTGTGCCCTGCAGCTTCTCGGCTGTCATGCACGAAACGGTGAAGCAGTTGTCTCCAAAGTGCGAGGTGACCTTCCTGCAGTCGGAGGACGGCAGCGGCAAGGGCGCAGCGCTCATCACGGCGGTTGCCTGCCGGATCCGGGAGGCCGGCCAGCGGTAGGAGGGAGGAGGTTTGCCGAAGAGCTTGGTTTCAGCAGAACAGGACGTTTTTTTCCCCACCCTGTCCCTCCCTCCGTACACAAACACACACAAACACACACACACAAACACACGAGGCCTCCCCTTGCAAGCAGACTCTTGGCTTTACTTGTTCCGGTGAGATCCCACCAGTGGGACTGGAAATGCTGTGTGCTTTATAAGAAAGAGCTGTCGTAGGAGTTTCATTGCATGCCATAAAACCGTGTATCGAGTAAAGCTCAAAGCGTCTTTTGGCTGTCTGCCTGCATTTCCAGTTAGAGCTGGACCTGTTCCACTTGCAGCCTCCATCAAATACCAGCTCTCCTCCCCACCTCTCCTAACCACTCTCCCACCTTCCCTAACAGCAGAAAGGATAATGCTGGAATAATTAAGACACTGCATTGTCACTTTACAGTAACCGGTACCTATTTATGTCTGTCGTAGCGTGTCCGTGCTGTAGAAAGCAAACCTCTCCAAGATTGGGCTAAAGACCTCCACTAGTCTTTTACCCTGATCAAGGCTGTATTATTTCCATGAAAGTCATGGTAACTTTTAAAGCACAGGGTGCAGAATTCCAACCAGCGTGTTCCGGGTCTGCACTGGGAGATACCAGGTATCTCTGTTGGTGAGCAATATTAAAGAACCTGCTGGCTCTGAGTTAGAGGCACCCCTTTAACTGCACCAGCAGAGCACGTGCCTGGAAATAATTGGGGACTCAGGGTCTAATCCCATTTCCCGACCTCTCACCTGCACCCTAAATAGAGTGTAGTCGTGTGGCGTGTCCGTATGGTTGTACTGCACCTCTGGAAACCACTCTGCACTCTTCCCTGGTGCATGTGTGGATACAGGAACCACCACCCAGCCGGGTCGCTCTCTTCCCCGCAGATCTGCACGTCGTGGCTGTGTGTCCGCGCTTGGCGTGGTGAGTTTGGTTTGCTTCTTGTCTGTGAAATAGTGCTGCGTCTTCAGCTTCTTAGGTGACACCTGGATTTACACACTGTATATTTATGTTTCAAGAGATCTTATGTCTTTGTATGTACATAGTCTGGAGGGTTATATTGCTTAGTTTTGGCTTCACCTTTCAATGTCACTGAAGAACGGTACAGAGTACTTATTTTGTTTTTCTCCTGTATTATTTTTTTAATTTAAAATTTTCTTGGGGTAGACTGGAGAGAGACACCCAAATTCCTGAGGATGGGCATTCTGAATTCATCACCAGAACAAAAGGGAAGCCAGGGATGTGCTGCGCAGGGAGCAGTCAGGCCCTGCAGCGAAGCTTTCAGGATTAGGCTGCTTTTAACCTAAGGAGAGGTTTTCTTTTGCCCCCCCTGCCCTCCCCAGCCCACTTCACTCCGGAAGGCCCTGCTGTGGTGAAATAACCCCGGGGCTGTGATGAGCCCCCTGTTCGAGCCCGAACCCTCACACCACAGTCCTGGGCCACAAACACTCTGTGTGGGTGCTCGGGTGCTGCTGGGGTGCGCAAGCTCGCAGTGAGGCGCTGGCAAAGCCAATCCCAACTCCTTAGTAACGTTAGCAACAATAATTGGTATCACCTCACGGCCATTTGGCATCTTCAGAGCTGTCAGCAAGCGCTCCCAAGGGCCGTGCATGCCCACAGCATCGCTTTGTGTGCCATGGGGAAAAGCAGCGATTAATTTTTGCTAATGGAGAAGCCTTTGGATGACCAGATAACTGCAGAACTGCTGGAGCGAGCGGAGGCAGATGAAGGGGGGGTGTCTGTAAATATTTAGCAGAAGAGAATGAAATTCCAATGATGTACAAAAAATAATAATTAATAATTCCCAGGAGCAGACCTTCAGTTTGGAGGACAGAGTTTTTGTCTATTTTGATGTATATTTTTACACTGCTTGGGGTAACCTCATTCCCAGGAGTCTCTCTTCTGTGTTGGGGGTCACGTTCAATAGCACAATTTTAAAAGAAAATTACTCTTTGGGCATTTAAAATGCTTATTTTTATATAAGCCTCAAGAAAATTATAACAAATCAAAGCTGACTGTGTATAGAAATGATGTAAGAAACCAAGTTCAGTGGAAGTTTTAGAAGATGTTAAATAAATTTTGGAAAGATAATCCCAAACTCCTCTACCACGGTACCAAGCAGTTGTGTGTTTATTCCTGAGACCAGCATTTTGCCTGCTGAAGAACTGAACCAGAAATGTTTTACCTGCTGCACCGTGCAGGAGGTTGCATTAGTGATAGGATGAGGGGAACGGCTTAAAGCTGAAAGAGGGGAGATTGAGATGAGATCTGAGGGAGAAATGTTTTGCTGTGAGGGTGGGGAGGCCCTGGCCCAGGTTTCCCAGAGCAGTGGTGGCTGCCCCATCCCTGGAGGTGTTCAAGGCCAGGATGGATGGGGCTTGGAGCCCCCTGATGCAGTGGGAGGTGTCCCTGCCCATGGATGGAAGAGGCTTTGAGTTCCCTTCTAACCCAAACCATTCCATGATTCTGTGATTAATAGCTGTATTTTTAAACTTTTATCCAGCTGTGCCCCTTTTGGAATGTGTAGTGTTTTCATCAGTTAGTGAGCTAAATTTTGTGCAGCTGTAGTTTTGCTGGGGGGAGGGTGGGAGAGTAGGAAAGCCTGGGAGAGTGGACAGCCCTCTGTTTGTAGCTGATTCTGGCTCCAAGGCAGCAAATTGTTGGAAAAGGCGAGAAGAAGATGCAGGTGGGTCAGTACCTGGTTAGCAGGGATGAGTGCCGCAGGGTAACCTCGCTGCCCGAGCCTCTCTCTGCAGCAAAGACAGGGGCTGTAGCCTCACAGGGGCAGGAAGGATTTGGCCCACACTCAGAGGGTGGTGGGGAACAGCTGAGCGCTGTCTCCTCTCCTGGAACAGAGAAAGGAAAGGCTGAGCAGCTCCCCTGGAGCTACAGCGGCTCTGGGGCTGCCCCACAGTAGCAGTATCAGCTCTGTGGGGTTAACGAGGTGAGGGAGCTGGAGCTCAAGGATACAGACTGAAACTTCCTCTGAGGTCAGGGAGGCTTTTTGGCTGGGCTTGGACCGATGGATTCCCACCTGGATATCCCCCAGGCTCTTGTAAAGCTTGAGAGCCTTCGCTTTCCCTTTGCTTTGTCTCAGAACCAAGCAGGGTCTGAGGTGTCCCCAGATAAACGGCAACGCTTGGAGCGTTTCGAGGCCTCTGTGTTAACCTGTGGCTGCAGAGGTGCTCTTGACCCTGGCTCTAAGAAAAGGTTTTTATTAAACATGGAGAGACATCTGTCCTCCTTTTTGTCCCAAAGGGGACATCCAGCAGAGACATTTGCTGCACAGTCTGATTGTCACTCCAGCGGGACTGTAACCTCACACCAACACAGGGCCACGGGGTGTTGTGTGAATGTGTTTCAAATGAAGGGGAGATCAAATCTGTTCTGTGTGGGGAGGGATGGACAGACTGATCAGCGTCACTTGCCCAGTCTGTCTCTCTCCTCCAGCCAGAAGCACTGCTTCGTGCATTCAGGATGGCTTTTGTTTTGCTTGGTTGTTCCCATGAGGATGCATTTTCTTTGCACTCCCGGTGTTGTGCTGGCACATTCTCTCCCACATAGACAGCAGGAGAACGGGGTCTTCCACAGTGTCAGCTGCTGTGTTGAGCTCTCCTCCCTGGTGATTCTCCCCTCAGTGGCACTTGGGACAAGATTTCATTGTTACTGCACATACACAAGTAGCAAATTATTGAGCCTTGCTAGAGGAGTTTGCCTCTTTCCCTTTCTGGGCACAAGGGCCATGTAGAGAGAAGCATCACATTCCATCACCCAAGATGTGTGAGGAGGATCCAAGATGCACAGATCCCTGGCCTGGAAGCAGCTCCAAAGCAGTCTGCACAGCCTATCCTTAGGCAATCCAACTGTGCCCAGGTTCCCTGGCAGAGGGAAGAGGGTGAAAATTCCTGGTCACAACGAGCTATGGAGTAAGACTCCAGTTATGGATCTTGATGTCCCTGACCAGTCTGAAGGCTTTCTGGCGTGAAGCAAAGAAAACGCATCTCAATGCAGGCGATGGTTCCATGCAGGGCAGGGGAAGTTCAATAAAGCCAAAGACTGTTGGGCTGCTTGAGCAGAAATGAGTGACTGTAGATTCACCTGATGTTGTTATTTTGTGTTTACAATATTTATTTTTAGTAATTGACTGCGATTATATTATAGAGAGGCTTCCTTATTTTTGTACTTCTCATCCCGGTTTCCCGAGTGTGGTGGTGTCCTTCTCCCATTGCCACAGTTGCTGCTCCAAGTCAAAGACAAATAAAGGAGGAAAAAAAAAACAAAACAAAACCAGCCACCCATTTTCTGGGGTTAGTTGTGACGTGTTTGGGTTTCTGTTCTCCTCTCCTTAGCAATCCCTTAGGAAGGGCACCTGCACCACTGCCCCATCCCTGAGCCTGGCCACTGGGAAGCAGGACCAAAGCTGATTAGAGGTTTGTTTCTTGGCACTGACAGCCACTTTACAACCAGAAGGGCAAGGAAGGGCGCAGGGGGGGACCAGGACACCCAGAGACCACGAGAAGGGGTCATTAATGTCTTAAAAAAAAAGAAATACCAAGATGAGTTTCATGTCAGCTCTTACTCCACATCCGCCACCCTCAGGCTCTGGATCTGAGCAGCAGGAGGTGCTAAGCCCTCAGCACAAAGCAGGAGCCTTGGGCATCTCAACCCACCATCAAAGCTCTGATTTCAATCCTGGGCTTGCACAAAACCCAGGTATATTACTGTACCTCTTCTCTGGTTCTTCAGGTAACAAGAAGAAAAAGTGCTTACTTAAGTATCTCAATACCAAGTTTGACCCTGTGGCAGACAAAGGTCTTAAAATGCTTCTCCTTTCTGCTTCCAAAGAAGTATGACACAACACAAGGTTACACAGAGGTGCATCCAGTGGCTGAATCCAATAGAAAAAGCTGTTTGTGGTAGAAAAAGGACAGACACTGGTGAGCATTCCACTCATTTATTGACAAGGTGCCACATTTTCCCATCTCGCCGGACACATTTTTATGTAAAATAAAAGTAAAAATGGTAAAGTAGAAATGGTTTTGTATTTTTCTGACAACATAAAAAAAATAGCCTACCAAAGAGGCAAAATTCCCACCTTGAATCCAAAAGCCTTGCTCTAAGAATTCAAAATTGAACAGACAAACATAAAACCCAAACAGAGAATGAATACAGAGCACACCTGGCCCACTCGCCAAACCAGCTGAAAAGGAATGCCTTGTTCCCAGCTCTTCCTTTGGACTCTCTGACCCTGCTTAAGTGATGGGAAATTTCTGTTAACACCTACAACTCCAAAGGCACTCAAAGGTCACAAGTTCCTGAGCTAAAACAGGATAGATTCCCAATGGAACAATTAAAACAAGTCACAAAAGAACCCTACATTTAAAAACTGGGATTTGGTTCATGTCACTGTATTCGGCGTTTTGTAGAATCCTAGCTAAGAGCTGCTGCTGCACAGCTCATTTTTACTGTCCAGTTATGTGAGGGGCTCCTCTATTCCACTGAAGAGATGTCAGTATTCCATGTTATTGGTGATGTGTACAGGAAGTTGCAGCAGATGTAGAGCGGGAAGGTGGGGAGTTTGCCATCCAGAAGCAAATTCATCACTATCTGCTCCTGTAAAGCAAACCCCGTAGAGGGAAGTACATCAAAACACACATGGTCATTGTCTAAATTTTAATTATTACATCAGAAAGCAGAAGATAATCTCTCCCAAGACAGTAATTCACCTTAAGCAGATGTTTTTAATAATATTTTAATATTAACACTGATGAGATATTCTCAAAACACTTATTGCCCTTTGAGCCAGCGCTGCCAACTCTTCTGCAGCAAAGAGAGCAGAACCCCAAGAAGTGGCTGAGAAAATTTCACCTGGAGAGAAAGGGAGACTTTTCTGCCACTCTCAGTGTCAACCAAGCAACCCAAAAGAGTCTCTGCTTTAAAACAAATTACAGCTTGTTGGGAGAGAACTGGTTTTGTGGCAGCAAAACTGAACCTTACCCTATAGGAAGGCTGGCATTATTGAGGAAAAGCTTCCTAGGTACTCACCATCTGTTTATCACTGCTGATTAGGATTTCAGAAACTTGATGATCAAGTCTTTCACGTTCATTACTAAATCCTGCTGTCACAGATGGGTGACAATGGGCACATTCTCTTAAGAAAACTCCACTCCTCTGGGGTTTTGACTTATTTATTTAACAGAGCAATAAACACCACCCTTGAACAACATGCAGACATGCTTTTAACTCCTCAGCTTACAAGGCTGTCTCCGAACAAACTTTAACTTTGCCTCTAAACAAGCAGGAGCTTGATGGACCTATTATCCAGAGAGTAATCCAAACAGTTTGGAAGTCTGGGAAAGCAAGCAGCCATCCTGGAGAACCCCACGCTGGCAGCAGCTTCCACAGCACCACGGGGAAGAATTTCAGTGTTATCAACATTAAAGAAATCCATGCTATCTCACTCTAGTTACACTCCACAAATCAGTTTATCTTCCACTACCTATAAAAGGAACGCTTGGAATTCCACAATAAGATCTCAAAAGCATTGTTTACTTACTCTGCATTGTTTCATGCCTTGGACTTCAAAATTCAAGTTCAACAGCTCAAAAATCCACAAACATACCTGGTCTTTCCCAAGACTTAGGATCTGATATCCTGTCATTTTCTTGTAAGTCCTTTTCCCATTGTTATCAAAGGAGGCCAGACGTAATCTAGGAATAGAACAACAGTTTGATTACTTCTCCTAGAATTTAGTCTTCCCAGCACAAAGAGTTTCCCCCAAGGAGACAGAAGAACATTTTCAACCGTGTCTAACTTGGTGGCAATGAAATTTAACACAAGCAGCAATGGGAAGAGACAGTTCATTTCAGCACACATCACAGGGTCTGCCTTGTTGGCTGCTGTTTACCTGAAGGCTACGTTTCTCCGAGGCTGCAGACTGACTGATCCACTGCATGGCCGGTCCAGCGTATTCCGTTTGAAAATGATGCGATGATTGGTATAAATAACAAGAAGGTCAAAGCCAAAATTGAACCCAGTCCATCGCCAGGAGTACTGAAGGACACAAGTGAAAAGAAAAACAAACAAACCAGCTTTAGTATTGGCTACAAAATGAATGGGAATTGTCACTTCTTCAATAAATCAAAACTGGGAAATGGGATTCCCAGCTACAGAGGGTTCAAGGATACTTGCAAACACCTACTTGAAACATAAGGCATCTTGGTAGGCAACTCACTTTAGCAACCAGCCTTTGCAGATCGATGACTGCACCAGACAAGCCTGGTAGCAGCTGCCTTCCAGACATACACAAATGTATTTAACACACACAGATCTAAAATACTTCTGCATCCTGGTCGCTGCTGCTGCATTTCTGAGTAGCACTACACATCCCACCCGTGCTTAAAGCACTCCCTAGAGGACACAACATCCTCACAGTAAGCGACTGCAGTGGAGAAAAACTCATGGTTCCTGTTTTTTCACAAGACCCATTACCTAAAGACGTGTACACACAGGGCTTCTGGCTGTGGCTATTGCACATTATATCTAGGAAACTTCCTTTTCTAGTTAAAAAGAAAGATGTCAGTGATCAGAGCTATATTTGAACTATATGTATTTTACAAGTCTCAAATGATAAGTCATGGCCACGTTCCCTCCTCTCACACACTAGAATTTTCTGTAAACACGGGATTGCTTGCAGGCAAGAGCACAATTACAACACTAATTCCTTCTTCACCACACACACAGCAAGCGTTTTCATCCTTCTAGGAAGAACAAAATCATTTCTTTAATGTACCATCTCCATTACATCTTTGACAATTAAGACCTAAGTGGTTTGGAAGTCCCAAACCTGTCTCAGCCACGCAGGGACTTGGCCACACACCCTACTTACATCACCATCCTTTTCAAGCTTCCGACCACACCTCATGCTGTTTCCTTCCAGTTCCTCTTCATTTATTTCTTGAGGCCTACAAAAAAAGGTGCATCTTTAAGGATACTTAAACAGCTTTGTACAGTATTTTAACGTGGGAAGGATGAACAGACCTGAGTAAACTGCTCTGAGCACACTACTGAGCCCTCTCTGAGCACAGGTTAGATTACTTGACCTTCCAGGATCCCTTCCAATCCTGACTGTCCCAGAAACACCCAAAACTGCAACCTAAACCAGTCTGTGACACCTCAGTTAGGTAGGACTTTTGTATAAGAACTTTGCCAGATAAGACAATAACGGCTGTTGCAATGAAATCCCTTGTCCAGTTCTCCTAAACACCCCAAGTCCTTTTTAAACACAGCAGTCTGACTCAGTAGCCCCCCCCAGAAATGAGTGCAGCTTCTCAGGAAGAGCTGCAAGACTCTGCAGAACAACAGCACCACAGAGAAAGCACCCACAGAGACACAGTGGAAGATTTCTCAAGCAGCTGGTTATGCAACTTGTCTAAAAAAAGCTCACCCACAGCCATCACGAAGCGCCACAAAGCCTCTCGGTTCTGTCACCCTACACCAACGTGAACTTGTCTCACCCAGCAGTTGCCACCAGTGCTTCAACACGTAGAGAAATCTTGCAGAGCCAGCATAAGTAAAATCAGGCCCAGTTTTCCAGAGGTACATCACTCACTTAACTTTAGACATGACATCATTAACCAGATAAGCAACCACTGCCAGAAAACCTTCAAGTGACACTGAGGACAAACGTTTACAATAAGTATTGTGAATCACAATGAAAGGCAACTCTCCCTGCAAGATAAACTCCAAACCCACAACATCAAACAATACACTCTGAGCAAGACAAGCAAGAGGAAACAGCATCTGTTCTCTTCCTACTGCGTGCACACCCCAAGAACCTGAGGCTGTAGCTTTTATGAACAAACTATGTGGGCTTTTCACCCCATTTCTGTAAAAAACAATCCTGGACAACTAAGTATTTTATGAATAAATTAAGCAGGTAAGTTAATCACGCAAACCAAATCCATCCAAGCATGTCCCATGTGCTTTTCCCACATCATTGAGCTGACCTGGTTATGGAGCTAATCTAAATTCAGTAGTGGTGATAGCAGATTTATTCCTATTTAATTAGTAATGAATTTCACAAACATTAGTACTCATGTTCAGACAGCCATTAGTATCCCCCCTCCAGCTCCTCGAGCAGCCTCAGAAGATGCAGAACTTCCAGCTGTAACCACTTACACTGGCCTGCCATGTGCTTAGGGAACAGTAAAGTCATTCTATTTCTTTGTTAAACAGACTGTTAAAGCAGAAATTATTTCAGTCATGGACTAGAAAGATCTGCCTTCCATCTGCCGCAGAGCAAATGTTTAATTAAAAAGTGATTCACTTCAGCACAACAAGTAAACCTTGAGCAGCTACAGCTCAAAGCCTCAAACACTAAAAAATTACACTAAAAAGTGCTCTAATTCTGAAGAGTGAATAACTGCTTAGCCCTTTTCAATGCAAACTACATAAAGTAGAAGAGAAACATTTTCTTCTCCTCTAAAGTTATCAAAACAGCAAACTACATCACGCACTGTGATACCATTGCCATGTGGGCAGTCCTAGAAAAAGTCCATGCAATTATGCTGTGGCCAGGTGGGATATGAAAACAGAGCCTTCTTTCAGCAAACCAGGAGTCAGACTGCACATCTCATCCACCTGACTAAGTTTGCTTCCTGATCTCTAAGAGAAAAAACGTGTTACGATCCTGATCCAGGCAGTAATTGTGAGAGGAAAAGCAGCAGATCTGGATAAAAGGATGGTCTGAAAACATTCATTCTTTTCTTTCAGCCACAACTTGGTCAAATGTTCGAAAGATTGGCTTTAATACACAGGAACTTGTCCTCTAAGACACAAATTATGACCCACAGGCACCTCCCTGCAGGGTGGCACCACAGCTCACCAGCAGAAGGCAGAGAAGTGACCTCAGGAATTCCACATCCACCTCCTCCGCGGCCGCGTGCCGTGGCCCAGGGACAGGACATCACAGCTCAGCTGCACACAACTACAGGGAAGTGTTCCACACACCCCCACACCTCCCTCCCTCAACTCCAGAGAACACAACCCATTTGTCCATTCCTGATTATTAAACAAACAGTAACCTGGATGCCACCTTGAACCATTCAGATGTAAACTGCTGAAGACAGTAGTCAAGACATATTGAGAAGAAACACCACATCTTGCCCACTTTTGGCCACTGCTGTTAATGAAAGACCTTAGCAACAAAATCTAGAATGAGATCTGGGCCAACAGACAGCTACTGTTGAGTAAAACTGTCTGAGTTTTTCAGTTTTATCTTCAAAAAAAAAAAAATAAATCCCATACTGGAAAAAAAGAAAAACAGAAAAGAAGACAAACATGGAAAAACACTCTGCTCATTCCAAGAGTCACTGAAATCATGAGCACTGCAGCTGGTCATGAAAGTTGGACATTTTAAAGCTGGTGTGATGCCCATCATAGAACAGCATGGGTTGCAAGGGACCTTTAAGGGTCACCTTCAAACCACTCTGAAGTGAGCAGAGACATCTTCAACTGGATCAGGTTGCTCAGAGCCCAAACTAACCTTGAATGTTTCCAGGAATGGGTTATCTTCCACCTCTCTGGGCAACCTGTGCCAGTGTTTCACTGTGTTTACAAAATTTCTTCCTTATAACTAGTCTAAATTACTCTCTTCTAATTTAAAACCATTGCTCCTTGTCCTATCACATAATTTTCACTTAAGTTTGGTACAGGAGATTCTTTTTTCAGAAGCATGGACATCTGAGGGCTGACAACTCTCAGTGTATGACAGTGAGACATCAAAACCCAACAAATCCAGAGTGTTCTCTCACGTCACAATTTGATAACTGTGGTAATACTTTTCCATTAACTGTGGTTCTCACATGCACTAGAAGGTAACACACAACATATGATCATCTACTGTGAGATACATCAATGACAGCATTGCAAGAAAAGTCTTCCCAAGAAAACTACAGGAGCAGAAACAAGCTATGACCACCCAACATAAATCTTTAGGAGCTGAAAGGATGAGATCCACAATTATGTGCTGTACCTCTACAATTCTCTAAAGCACTGCTATTGACAAAAAGAACTGCTTCTTAAAGCTCTTGACCATTTTTCAGACCAAAGTCACAGTTTGGGGGATTTCTTTCAGACTATTTTCAAAAGGAAGCAATTAAAGAAATATTTCCTGTGTAAGATGAAATTAAACCAAGGAAGCCACTGCCACAGGATGTTGGGGCTAAAGCACAAGCTGCTCCAAAACAGAGCAATACATCCCTGGAGGTGTTCAAGGCCAGGCTGGATGAGGCTTTGAGTACCCTGATCCAGTGGAAAGTGTCCCTGTCCATGGCAGGAGGGTGGGAGTGGACAGGCTTTGAGGTCACTTCCAACCCAAACCATTCCATAAACTCTATGATATTTAAGAACAGGTCTATTGGTGGTTGGTCATTCAATAATGATCCAGTCAACACCTCCAGCTAGAAAACCCTTAACTACTCATTGCCAGAGCAGTACATGAAGAGAACACTTGCTCTTCTCTTGAAAGGGAGATGGGAGATCTACTGCTGCCCCAGAGTGCAGGGTCTTTGGTTCAGATCAAGACAGTGATTCTCATGCTTTTCAGACTGCAATTCCTAAGCCTATGACGGCAACGGAAGATGCTCATCTTCAGAATGGCAAACACAAAACTGACAGAAGAAAACAAAGCAGTTGGTTTATTGGGGTTTTTTTTGAAAGATAACAAACAATTTGCAGCTTCCTAATCTGACATTTATGCTCCACAAAGCAGACTGAAAAATAGGAAAGGAGGCAGAGGCAAAACAACTCCCCCAGCTGCATTTTGCAGCAGTTTCAGTATTTGGAAAGAGATCATGGGACCTGGGTCAATGCAACACGGCAAAAAGCAAGCAGAAGGGAGGGAAACAGTTTGTGATCACAGGCACACATGTGGAATAACACACTCGCTGGGCCAATCAACACTTACTGAATGGTGTGGGGTACCTGGACTTTGGTAAAGCCTTTGACACCGTTTCTCACAGTATTTTGCTTGAGAAACCGGCTGCCCTTGGCCTGGATGGGCACATCCTCTGCTGGGTAAAAAACTGGCTGGATGGCCAGGCCCAAAGAGTGGTGGTAAACGGAGTTAATTCCAGTTGGAAACCAGTCACGAGTGGTGTTCCCAAGGGTTCAGTGATGGGGCCAGTCCTGGTCAATATCTTTATCTATGATCTGGATGAAGGGATCGAGTGCACCCTGAGCAAGTTTGCAGATGGCACCGAGCTGGGTGGCAGTGTTGATCTGCTGGAAGGAAGGGAGGCTCTGCAGACGGATCTGGCCAGGCTGGATCCATGGGCTGAGACCAACGGGATGAGATTTAATAAGACCAAGTGCCGAGTCCTGCACCTGGGACACACCAAGGCCAGGCAGCTCCAGGCTTGGGGCAGAGTGTCTGGAGAGCTGCCTGGGGGAGAAGGAGCTGGGGGTGTTGGTTGGCAGGGGCTGAGCATGAGCCAGCAGTGGCCCAGGTGGCCAAGAGGGCCAATGGCATCTTGGGCTGTGTCAGACACAGCGTGGGCAGCAGGAGCAGGGCAGGGATTGTGCCCCTGCCCTGGGCACTGGGGAGGCCACCCCTCGAGTGCTGGGGTCAGTTCTGGGCCCCTCACTCCAAGAAGGCCCTTGAGGGGCTGGAGCGCATCCAGAGAAGGGAGCGGAGCTGGGGAAGGGGCTGGAGAACAAGTGCTGAGAGGAGAGGCTGAGGGACCTGGGCTTGTTCAGCCTGGAGAAGAGGAGGCTGAGGGGAGACCTCATCCCTGTCTGCAACTGCCTGAAAGGAGGCTGTGGGAGAGCCAGTGTTGATCTCTTCTCTCAAGTGACCGGTGATGGGACAAGGGGAAATGGCCATGAGCTGTGCCAGGGGAGGTTCAGACTGGATACCAGGAAGAATTTCTTCACTGCAAGGTTTCCCGGACACTGCCAGGGGCTGCTGAGGGAGGGGGTTGAGTCACCATCCCTGAAGGTGTTTAAGAAGACAGGTAGGTGAGTTTCTGAGGGATATGGTTTAGTAAATGGACAGGTATGGTTGGACTCAATGATCTCAGAGGTCTTTTCCAACCAGATGATTCTATGAAAAACACGTATAAGCACACGCACACATAATCCTTTAGTCATAAACCATCGACCAAGCCTGGGACTAGAGACTGGATCCAGTCACCCCCAGGCTTCTCTCTGAGGGGATGCTTAGAAAGCAAGGGGATCTGTCTTGAACCTTGTGACTCGATGGGAGGGAATCCCTCAGCCACCTGTCAGAATCTCACCTGTTTAACGTGACAGTAACAAACTTTAAATCAACATTGTCACCATCCCTGGAGGTGTTTAAAAAACGGGTGGATGAGTTTTTGAAGAACATGGTTTAGCAGCAGATGGGTACGGTTGGACTCGATGATCTCCAAGGTCTTTTCCAACCGGAAGATTCTATGATCCTACGATCGCTGCCCGACACCAGCACCGCCAGCCCACGTGAGGCACAGGCTCAGGGGACCACACAAAACCACCCAACTATGCAAAGCACACAGACAGCAGCCAGGGCGTTACGTAAATCTCTGAAAGGGCACAGAAACAACACACACGTGCTGGTAGCTGTCATGGAATTTCCTCAATGGTAACACAGTGCCACCACAGCGCAGCACAGGGTCTGGGAAGGAGGAAAGGTAGGATATAAAATACAAGGATTATGGAGACTCCAGGATCTTGGCAGTGGAGATTTACGTGCTGCCTGGGGAAGCTAGATGTGTTGGCAGTGAACATAAATCACATCCTATCACATCAAACAAACACTGGGTGGGGGAAAGGAGAAGAGAAGGAGCGAACAGGTCACAGGGTGCCAAGGGCTGCTGGGCCCTTGTTCGCTGCCTCAGAGGCTGGGATGGGAGAGGGAGGAACAGAGGTGCAGTTATCCCTGCATAAAAAAAGTCAAATTGCCTTCTCCTGCAATACACAGCGACTTAAACCTCCCCACAGCCTCCTGCCCACTCAGCCCAGGGAGGAGGAATCAGGACAGAAAAGGCTTCTCCACCTGCTGTACTCTCTTAAAGCCATTCTCATTATCCTTTCACTGTAAGTTACTTTTTCACAGCCTCAACATATATTTCAAAGCAATCTACTGGTGAGAAGCATTAACCAGCGTAACAAATACAGAACTTCCCTCTCCAGCCTTTTCCTCTGGTGGCATTGTACAAGGTCTCGAGAGCTCTGTTGTTTCAAGGACAGGAGATAAGCCAGCCCACGGGAACAGACAGCTCCTCAGACAACAGCAGAGTTTAACACCACCAAAGTGCCTTCCCCAGCTCTTCTTAATGTAAACCCCAACATTTAATCATGTCAGAATTTATGAGAAGAAAGTTTCTAATTTAAAAAAGAAATAAAGGAAAGCCTGTAATATACCTACCCAATGTCACTGCCTTGTTCTGCTCTGAGCATGGTCAACCATTGCTGTTTGTAAACAGAGCACAGCCACTCTAGAATTAAAAACAAAAAAAGCAAGCTTTGGGTTGTCTCTGGAACTGGGAATGGGGATTTTCATAAACATCTGAAACACAGAAATACAATTACATTGAAATAACAAGGTTACAGGTATTAACTGGATGGCCTATGCAAACCCACCACTTGATAACCCACTCGTGTCTTCATCTCCAGGCCTCAGCTACAGATAAAAATCAATACCTAACACTGGGTAACTCAGGACTACGTCTGTCTTACCAAGCATTCACAACTGCCAGAAGTGATGTAACTCAACACATCATCTTGGCACACAAAGTTCTGCTAAGTCAAGCTCTTTAACAAGCTCCTGGGGAGAAGAGGCTGCTGTCTGAATCCCCAACAGAATCCTACATGAGTTAAACAAGAAGAGAACAGAATCAAAGGATAAAGGAAGCAGTGACTTATCACAGATCTGGTAAAAACAAACAGAAATTGTCCCCTGCTAGGAATAACCACAAATCATGTCTTCCTCTGAGAACTCCACAGAGATTTTATCGGCTGCATGAATTTAACAGTTGCAACCAAGAGGTAAAACACAACAAAAACTACACAAAAGGGGTCACAGGCACCCAAAAGCACAGTGTGTAAGTTCTTCTTGGTCAAGACAATGAGCAGGGGCAAGTATGCAAGGTCATGTATGAGAACAAACTATTGGGAACGGACAGTGAGAACCACTGTTACCACGAGAACAAAGCACAGAGCTGATAAATGTGAGAGAAGGGAGAAGATGCGAGATCATGCTGCTGAGATTGCCTCAGAAGGCCCAGATGCCAAAATTATTATAAACCCAGTCCTTGCCCTACCAGCTCCAGAGTTGAGATTCAGACTGTGACAGGACCGAAATGGGAATTCACCAACACAACAGAAAGTATAAAAATCAATTAAGGAAAACTACACAGGTCAGGGACAGAGAATGGATGTGCTAGAAGGGAAAAAAAAGATAAATTCAGACATTATTGCATATGTCTGGATCTGTTTCATATTTCATATCTCAACTGGAATTCATCTGTTAATTTGTAAACATGAAGAGGGGAAATATTGCTTAGGAAACATTCAGAAGTTACCAAGTGAAACAGAACAATGGTCACATCGCTCACAGACAGACACATGAGGTATTTCTGGCTCTTAACCTTTTCTATCCAAACAAGAACAGACTCTGTGTGAACTCCTAACTCAGTATTTCAGCTTTCTCCTGCAGGTCCTATGCACACTGGGTATACAATACAAAATGAATAATTATACCATTTCTTTCAGCTATTCAACCCGATTTCCTTCCTTACCTCCTTGAGAGCAATTCCACCCAGAATCATCTCAAAGGTGACACTACACTGCAATCACCCAGCAATTCTCACGTTTGCAGACCCTCCCAGGTGTGATGCACTCACCTCAAACAGCAGATGCTGCAGCCCCCACCCTGTCTGACAGAGCATCACCGGGATTTATTGAAGCCTGCTTTGGGATGGCAAGCACGAGTTCCTGATCTGAACACAGTTTGTGTCTACAAACTGCTACCAACAGGTTGCAAGGGCTGTCAAGTGTTAAACTCTAACTGCTCTTCATTACACACACACAGAGAGGTCTCTTCCTTATGCTGCTCTGCCCTTCCTGTTCTCCCAGTTCTCTTGGAACTCAAACTGGCCCTTTATCAATAACCAGTGGTTGACATCAACTGCCCTCCCTGCCATCCCACTGCCTGTCCCACCCTATGGCTGCACAGCAACCCAACCTCTTTCAGCAGTTACACAGCTTTCCAACTGCTCAGCTACCAAAGAGCCAAAATCCTGATACCCTGAGAATTTTGCAAAAGTTACATATTCTTTTCTACAAGAAAATCAGCCTCAGAGTTGCAATTAAGCTTGTAACATTTGAAGAAATGTTCTCCTGACAAACACAGAAGGCTGCTGAATTTGAGTACAGGCACAAAATCTACCCACAAAAGAGCACTAAGAAAAGGCTGCCCACCACAGTGTTGGTAAGGGATAACAACAGCAACATTAAGAGAAGGAAAGCAAACGTAGTACTGGCGAATTTCTGGTTTGCAACATCTTATTCATATGCTGACAAAGCCACTTCACAAGGACATAATCCACAGTTCTCTTGTGCCATCATTAAATTAAGGATCTAAACAGTCATTCATTCAAAGTTATCTTCCTTTTTATTACAGAGTGAAGATGCTTTTGCACTTTGATTACAAACTGTACCAATATTGATCTTAAGAAAGACAGATTATATTTCCTTTGTACATCACTTAAGCACAGAAAATATCAAAGGTCAGATCTGTTCTTCCAGGATTTTTATGCATAGAATTTTACATAGAATTTTAACATTTAACATAGAATTTTATCCCTTGCTCGAGATAAAAAACTGCTTCATCCACTGGACATAGCTGGTCAAGCCACTCCCCAACTGCCCCTTGGCTGGATGCAGGGGGCTGTAAAGCGCTGCCTCGTCCAGCTGTGGGCAGAATGCTCTGAACACAGGATAACTCAGCTCCTTCAGACCTGACTTTGTCAGAAGTAGCACAGAAGACAGTCTCTTCTCCATCTACTAAGGTATTAATTTAAACCAGCAGTGGGAGCAGGGAAAGCCAGTACACTCGAGCAGCAGGAACTGTTCACGTTCACTCCAGAGACTGGTGGATTTCTGACGAGGCAAGGAGCCCCCCCTCCCCACAGTTACCCCCTCACAAAGCCATCAGTCAGCTTCCCACAGCTCCATTCTGCAAACATTCCCAAGTGGGAGAAAGAGATGTTCACATACAGAGAGCAACCAACCCATCATTGCTGGCAGAGACAGGACACAGCAGCGCAAGAAAGATAAACTGAGTAAAGCAATGCTCACTGCATCACCTTGATGGCAAGGAAAGTGTTTTAAAAGCATGAAATGATTTGATCAGGCTAGCAACCTTCCAAAGAAACAAGTCTCTCTTGGCATTTTATCATTGCTGTATCGACATCTATGATGGCACAAAGGAAAAAGCCACTCTAAGATGAAAAAAATGAATGTTAATTGGACAGGAAGACAGCAGCGTAACTCAGAGAGTTACAGATATTTACAGATGGCAGCAGTCCAGAGCAACCCCAGGGCTACAGATGCAGACAGATGACAGGAATGCAGATGTTATAAATCAGAGATGAACAGCTCCACAAAAGCAGTCTTAATTGACATTTGGCAATTACACCTGTAAACAGACATCACCAGCACACAGATGAAGGGACAGTTTTACTGCAGACAGAGAGAAACCAAAATCAGAGCTGTGTATGAAAGCCAAGAAAAAGATCAGTCAGAGTTAAGGTGCAAAATTCAGTGCTAAGATTCAACTGTGACAAGGGAACGCTGACCAGAGGGGGATATGGAGCAGGGACACCAGGAACTGAACCCAAAGGCTGAGCACAAGAGGTCCCAACACTGCTGCAAGTGAGGGGATCTCTGGGGAGGGGAAAATAAAAACAAACTAAACAATAAAGAAACCAAAGAAGAGGCAGGTGCTTCACGTGATAAAAGACACGAACAATAGCAGAAAAACACTGTCAAGTGAGAGTTGGACTTGATAACTCATTTCCAGTCTTATTTGTCTCTCAGCAGCCAGGATCAGACAGCTTCCAAGCAAAGAACAAAGCCTGTAAACTCAGACCTCAGCAGCAAGATGAGAATGGGTGCTTTATTTTGCAGGGATAATGTCATCTTCATAGCAGTA
The DNA here is from genome assembly GCA_033558185.1 of Dromococcyx pavoninus. Taxonomy (NCBI): domain Eukaryota; kingdom Metazoa; phylum Chordata; class Aves; order Cuculiformes; family Neomorphidae; genus Dromococcyx; species Dromococcyx pavoninus. The sequence continues at coordinate 12,719 of JAUMJL010001600.1, read as the reverse complement.
ACCTATAACAACATTAAATGGCATTTCACCTGACGGGCTTCAAAAAGCACCAGTGAGGATGTATTTTCCACAAGTCAAAATGCAAAGAAAAGGACAAGAGCAGATTATGTAACTACCTTGTTCCTCCAAAAACACCCTAAGTCGCTGTCAGTACCTAACACTCATCTCTGAAGATGGAAGAAGCGTTCACAGCATCTTGTGCTTTTGGTTTCCATTTTCAAGTATTTTCTCAAATCCTATCAAAACCCACCCAGCTCTTTTTAGAAAGATAATGGCCAGCAAACAATGGAATCCCAGCAAGTCTTGCTCTCTTAAAGGGAAAAGCTTTTTTGCACGTCTGGGGCTCTGGGGTCACCGATAATCTACTACATATTGATCATTTTGATAAACTGACTGACCAACAAAATGCTGAACACAGCTGTGTTTGAGCCTGTTAAGACTTAAATGCATGTAAATTTAATCTTCAAATTCTGCTGAATTTTCAGCAGCAATTCAGACACTGGAGATCAACATGTGAGCCATCAGACCAGGCAATGCACTGAGATCTTCCCAGTGGCTCTGGCTGGTAAGGGCACACAGGACTTCACCAGCAGAGCGCTCACTCACCGGAGGGTATCAGGGAATCGCTCTCAACAATTCTGGCTGATGCTATGTCATTGATGATATACTGCAATCTCAAGTGTGTGAACACAGACTGGAACACACTCCCCTGTTCTGAGTCCAGGAATGCAATGTCATCCTTAAAATCTGCAAGACAGAGCACCTGTATTACAAATGTTTTCCTAAATATGTTCCAGACTCCATTTATAACTGAGATTTAAATTTTAACTTATTGATCAGAGAAAGTTGTTATAGACAGGCAAATTACTTCCTGCAACTAAAATTAATAAATTATTTACATTCAACCATTTTCAGACCAAACTTTCCCTCTTTGGAAACACATCAGTGCCCTCTAGTGAGAAGGCAACAAAAGCTCACCCTGACTGTAAAAGCAACAAAGCACCAGCAGTGACTCTCTGCTCGCTTGGAAATGTGTGGACAAAGCAGTGAAAAAGCTCTCAGTGTTGAGGATCTGGTGCCGGGACAGGTAGCAGAGAGAAGCCTTCCCACAGAACACAGGAGAAAGTTCAGAAGTACAGGAAGACTCTTGTATTTCATGTCTAACCTGTGTTTTCCCCAATCCAAGGCCATGGCAATCAATCCTACCTTTCCTAGATTTGGCAAACCAAGCATCAGCGTCACTTAAGAGGTGTCCCAGAGGTCTGTTCCAAGAAGGCACAAGCTGAAGGAACATCCACTAGGGAAAACCAAACAAACTCTAGTGAGTTAATTGAAGATGTTTTCAAACAGATAATCATAGAATCTTCCGGTTGGAAAAGACCTTTGAGATAATCGAGTCCAACCACACCCATCATCCACTAAACCATGTCCCTCAAAAACTCATCTATCTGTTTTTTAAACACCTTCAGGGATGGTGACTCCACCCCCTCCCTCAGCAGCTGTTCCACCCTTTCGGTAAAGAAATTCTTACTGATATCCAGTCTGAACCTCCCCTGGCACAACTCATGGCCATTTCCTCTTGTCCCATCACTGGTCACTTGAGAGAAGAGATCAACACTGGCTCTGCCACAGCCTCCTTTCAGGCAGTTGCAGACAGGGATGAGGTCTCCCCTCAGCCTCCTCTTCTCCAGGCTGAACAAGCCCAGGTCCCTCAGCCTCTCCTCTCAGCACTTGTTCTCCAGCCCCTTCCCCAGCTCCGCTCCCTTCTCTGGACGCGCTCCAGCCCCTCAAGGGCCTTCTTGGAGTGAGGGGCCCAGAACTGACCCCAGCACTCGAGGGGTGGCCTTCCCAGTGCCCAGGGCAGGGGCACAATCCCTGCCCTGCTCCTGCTGCCCACGCTGTGTCTGACACAGCCCAAGGTGCCATTGGCCCTCTTGGCCACCTGGGCCACTGCTGGCTCATGCTCAGCCCCTGCCAACCAACACCCCCAGCTCCTTCTCCCCCAGGCAGCTCTCAGACACTCTGCCCCAAGCCTGGAGCTGCCTGGCCTTGGTGTGTCCCAAGGGCAGGACTCGGCACTTAGTCTTATTAAATCTCATTCCCTTGGTGTCAGCCCATGGATCCAGCCTGGCCAGATCCCTCTGCAGAGCCTCCCTTCCTTCCAGCAGATCAACACTGCCACCCAGCTTGCTGCATTATTAAAGGGACACTTTCATAATGCATTCCTTCACACACAGATCCTGACACTCTATTTATCTACTTTCAGTAAATACCAAAAGGGCTAAAATCCTCGTGGCATTACAAACCAGCTGCTGCTTGGGAATTCACCCTCACAGAGCCCCCGCCAGCCCCTCTGCTCGGTACCTTTTTGAGAGCGGTGTACACGTCCATTTCCACTTGCATTACAAACAGGTCAGAAGAGCTGATCAGCTGCTCCATGAGGTTTATACTGGGGGAAAAAAGCCATCAGAGTTCCATCAGAAGGCAGCAGACAAAACCCAAGAAAGTCAGTGAAGTAACAATCAACAGCCTAGAAGGCAATTTGTAGTAAGCCATGTACTTGGGAGGAAACAGTATTAACTGATGCCTGTACCTGAGTTCTCTGAAGAGTTCAACACGTGGATGAGTCATCAGGTTGTTCAAGAGCCATTTAAGGCACCTGGATTAAAAAAAGCAGGGAATTAGCACCTTCATTTTTTTCTTATATATGTCAACATTCCTGCAACAGTTGCTCAGGCTCACAAAGCCTGATTTAGAAAAACCCAAGACATGAACACATAAAAATATGAAAAAGAGTTACTTCAAAAACATGGAGTTTACCATAAAAGGTTTGAGAATTTTCAGTAATTCTTAGAGCTGCACTGAGTGCTTCTCAGGGTACAGCAAAAGCTGAATTCAAAGTACTATTGATGCCACAAAAGCTCTGAGAATGCAGAAATTCACAGCAGAAGGAAGCAGCGAGCCCTGACATCAGCATTCTGCTCCCAAATGTGTAATTATCCCTCCTAATTAAGTTTATCTTAAGTTGGGAATATTAAAGCAGCTTTGTGATCAAACAGTCAATTTCATTGTCACACTGAAGATAAACATCTTGTCTTTACTAATGTATTTCAGTAAATAATCTCACAGCACAGGCCAATCAATCTGCTTCCATCTACACCAGCTCTAAACTAATCGACTACAGTAGGAATTCAGGACAGGACAGGACAAGCAGAGCCCAAACTGCACAGCTTCAAAAAGAAGTTAAGTTGTGCATTACATGCCCATTTGTAAATTCACACTTAATTAGTAATGTACAAAGTAGCTTGGAGAAAGCAATTCCTACTTGTTCTTTACGGAGTCCAACCCGTACGTCTCTGCTGAACTACAATAACCACAGACAGTTTGTGCATTAATGGTTTCCTTCATCATTACAGCACATTGCTCGATTAAGGCATCCTGTGGGGAGGAAGAAAAAACACAAATATTCAAAGTTTTCATTTCCCAAAAGGAAAAAGATTGTGCAGTTCATACAAGTTTTCACTCCTGAACAGTTCCCACAGTGCCCTGGGCTGCACCATCCAGAACGTTCACACATCAGCTCCTCAAAAAACCGATCGTCTTCAGAACACATCACATGAAAGAAAAGCTTAATGAACACCTTAAAGGGCAGAACACATGGGCTGGCACACCATAACTGCAATCTGCTTCTAAATTAAATTATCAAAGTGGTACAGCTGAATCTCAGCCATAGCACTTCTGAATAAAGCCACTGCATTGCACTATGTTCACAGCCCAGAAGGCCAACCCTGTCCTGGGCTGCATCCAAAGCAGCGTTGCGAGCAGGGCCAGGGAGGGGATTCTCCCCCTCTACTCTGCTCTTGTGAGACCCCACCTGCAGTCCTGTGTCCAGTTCTGGAATCCCCTACATAAGAAGGATATGGAACTGTTGGAGCGGGTCCAGAGGAGGCCACAGAGATGATCTGAGGGCTGGAGCACCTCTGCTGTGAGGACAGGCTGAGAAAGCTGGGGTTGTTCAGCCTGGAGAAGAGAAGGCTTGACGGGGACCTCACAGCAGTCTTCCAGTACCTGAAGGATTCCTACAAGAAAGCTGGGGAGGGACTTTTTACAAGGGCCTGGAGTGATAGGACGAGGGGGAACGGCTTTAAACTGGAAGCGGGAAGATTTAGATTAGACATTAGGAAGAAATTCTTCACGATAACGGTGGGGAGGCCCTGGCCCAGGTTGCCCAGGGAAGTTGTGGCTGCCCCATCCCTGGAGGTGATCAAGGCCAGGCTGGATGGGGCTTTGAGACCCCTGCTCCAGTGGGAGGTGTCCCTGCTGGAACTGGATGATCTTTAAACTCCCTTCCAACCCAAACCATTCTATAACTCTATGACTAGGTTTGGGTTTTTTCCCCACTTAGCCTGAAAAGACGATTTATTTCTCTGGGCGAAACTGTACCACATGTGAGCACATTATGAACTGGTATCTTCATCTGAGAAAAAAGCATATAAACACTGCACACTGCACACTGATCACTTACAAGCTGCAGCATGCAGGCTGCTGCTAAAAGTGCAACCACTCGTCTGGGGTTTATTAACACATCATCTCGATAGAGTGATCCGAAAGCCACCTGGAGAGCTGGAACAGAGCACAAGTGTCAAACAGAGACAGGACACTGAGCATGGAGAAATAAAAGTATATTTAAATATAACCAAGCAGACATTCTCTATAATCTTATTTGCTCCAGATAAAAAACTGGCATTTACCAGCCCAAGCACACACACCAACAGAAAGCATAAGACACGGCCTTAATCAGTAACACGCAGTCCTTTTCACTACTTAAACTAAATATTCAGCTTAAAACAGTCACCAGTCACACCATGGAGAGCAGTAAAACCAGCTAAAAAGAGGCTAAACCTCACACTCCTTCTCTACAATTGATCCCTGGCATCATGCTGAGATAGCACTGTGATGGTACAAGTGTCTCTGTAATTCTTCTGAAAAACAATACGTCCCCACTCAGTGGGGCTTGGAACCACAGCAAAACATCCTGCCAGCTCACAGCAGTCCCCAGCCAGCTTTCCACTCGGCGGATTTTCAAGACCAGATGGATGAAGCCATGATTCATACTCTTAACGTGTGGTTCTCCACAGGAGTGGTGTCCAGGGATCTCAAGCGCCGACGCCAAAACACCAGGACAGGTTGTTGCTTTTCAGCTGCACTTTCCAGCTCAGGGGTGCAAACATGAATTCAGCTCCAGTGGTGACCCAAGTTAAGCTCAAAACTGAATGAGCACAGAACTCATTCTCTCAAGTTTCTAATTTACAAGTTTGAAAATTATTCTTAAATATATATTTTTTCCCATGTATTTTATATTAGGTTCAACTTAACCTCTATCTTCAGAGTTTTCATTAAAAGAAAAGGTTCCCACTTACCTTCTACATCAATGTTTTGGTCAGGAATCTCCAACTCAATGGTGTCCATGCTGGATTCTTTCCAAGACCCACTGAACATACTGGAAAAGTAGCTTGACTATATGAGGGAAGAGGAGAGAAAAAGAATTCAAGTAAGAGACCTCATTCAAATTAAAACTGTCAAAAGCAGCACATGGAAAGAAAGATCATTAATATCTAAATTTATGCAGAACAAAATGTATTAAGGGAACATTTCACAAGCTAAAACATTCTGACACACTTGAGAACAGGTAAATTACAGTTGCTCTATTTCTGAAATTGAAAATGTGTATAGAAAATTTGGACTATAAAATAGAAAATTTTTAATCAGAGTAAGGAAAGAGCTTTCAAGGGCCAGAAAAGCCACATAAGATCTTTTCCTACAAACCACGCCACCCACGTGGATATAATTAGTCCAAGAATTAAGTCTTTGATGTTATTAGTGGACAAGAAATCCTGCAGGCATGAAGGAATGTTAGTCTGGATCAAAAAAACAAACAGGCAGCATGCTAGACGTACAAATGGATGTGCAAGGCTGTGGTCTCACACCAAGGACACGCACACTCACACCCTTAATGTAAATATACCTTCTGTTATAAAGTGTAAGGCATATAAAATTAGAGTTTGGTGGGGTTCCATCCAAATGAAGCTAAATACATGGCTCTACCAGGATTCCTGGTGCTCCTCCTCAGCAGGAGATGCCATCGCCCACTGAAGGTTACCCAAGGGATTGACAGTAAAGTCTAATTGTACAGCCCAGTTGCACAGCACCACATTCCCTGATCTCTTAAGTCAGCATTACAAATTAGGGCAGCAAATAATATCAAACCCAATCTTGATTTGATCATGTAGATATTCCTATACTTTCAGCATATCCCCTACCTACAATGACACACAACACACTACTCAGAACTGGGACCTTATTCCTTGTGCCAGTCCCCATGAGGCTGGGGTAACAGATCAACTCCTCATTTTCATAAGGATTTGCCATTTTAGTAAATGACACCAGAAAAAGACAATCCTTGCCTTCTCGGGTCTGCCATGAACAGGAAAAGCAACACCTTCCTGTCATTTATCACATGCAGTAACTCAAGAGACCAGGGAGTTGGGGTTGTTCAACCTGGAGAAGAGAAGGCTCCAGGGAGACCTTAGAGCCGCTTCCCAGGACTGAAAGGGACTGCAGGAAAGCTGGGGAGGGGCTCTTGATCAGGGAGTGCAGGGACAGGATGAGGGGGAATGGTTTGAATATGAAAGAGGGGAGATTGAGATGAGATCTTAGGGAGAAATGTTTTGCTGTGAGGGTGGGGAGGCCCTGGCCCAGGTTGCCCAGAGCAGTGGTGGCTGCCCCATCCCTGGAGGTGTTCAAGGTCAGGTTGGAAGGGGCTTTGAGCCCCTGATCCAGTGGGAGGTGTCCCTCTTGCAATTCAGACAGAAGCCGCTCACCTGGCACAGATACACCTTGTGCAGGTTCCACTCCTCCCCCAGCGCACGAATTTTGATGTCGCTCTTCTCCCCATTCAGAAACAGCGTCTGGTAGATGTACTCGGAGGTGCTTTTAAACCGTTTCCTACACAGACAGGCAGGCAGGGGTCACTCCCTCACCCCTCTCTGCTTCCGAACCCGAGCACCGCGCAGGGCTTTTCCCCCCCGACCGACTCCTCCTTCGCCCGCTGCTGCGGGCCCTTCCCCGGCTCCCCCGAAAACCGCACCCCCGGACTCTTTGCACCCCGCCCGCCCCTTTCCCGCACGGAAAGCGTAGAGCCCGGGCTGCGCCCTCGCGTGTCCCAGCCTCCCGCACCGAACAGACCCTCACTCCGCACTACACTGCCTTGATCCCCGCAACACCCCCTTCCCACCTTTCTCCCGCACCGCCCCTTCCCCCGCACGCCTCCTCGCCCCCCACGGCCCTGCTCCCCACCCTAGTGCGCCCCTTCCCACGGTTCCCCGCACCGCCCGCACGCCTCGCCGCCCCTCCCCTTCCTTCCCCCCCCCCCCCGCTCTCCGCACCGCCTCCGCACCCCTGGGGCCCGCTCTCCGCACCGCACCGCCTCTTCTCCCCCACCCCCCGCTCCACGCACAGTCCCCTCCACTCCGCACCGCCCCTTCCCCCCGCACCTCCGCACGCCTCCGCTCCCCGCCCCGCCCCGCCAGGCCCCGACCAAGGCCGCAACCCGTGACGCCGCCCGAACCTGCGGAGCCGCCCCTCGCTCTCGCCCTCGCTGCTGTCGGTGCCATCGTCCGCCCCGTTCCGCTCGCGCTTCCTCCCGGCATCCCCGCGCCCCCCCCGCAACGCGCGGCTCCCCACGGAACCCATCGCCTCCCCACCCCGGGGCGGAGCCGCCCCGCAGCGCCCCCTGCCGGTAACCGCCCCGCAGCGCCCCCTGCCGGTAACCGCTCCGCAGCGCCCCCTGCTGGTATCGGTAACCCCCGCCTCGGAGCAGCCGGTACCGCTGGGCAGGGGCTGCCTCTCAGACAGGGCACGAGGGGATTTGTCGCTGCCACCGTAGCATCTTCTCACCATAAGCCAGAGAGGTTCTGGTAGGCCTGGGGCCACACCAGGTGGAGAAAGACCATGAAGTTTGACTTCACCCTTCCAGCCCAGATCGTTGATCGGCACCAATGGGATCCCCTCTGCCCTCTCCTCCCCAGGATGGTTGGACCCAAAGAGGGCAGAGGTTCCTGAGGCCTTTAGGTCACCATAACCTCTGGAGGCCACAGCAGAAGAAAAGCATCCCCACGTATCCAAGTCACGGGGGGCAAGTGGCTGGCCGAGTTCTAAAGGGAAACCTGAGGCGTGAAGGCACAAGGGCTGTGCAGCCCATCAAGAGCTTCACTGACACCGGGATCCAAAGGTGAGGGGAGAGGACAGCTGTAGTCCAGACCTGGCAGTGGGACAGGGAAACCTGGGGAGACGTTCCTGAGGCTGTTTCTGAGGCCTTTGGGTCCCCACTAACTCCGTGTGGGCAGGGAGAGTTGACACGGAGGCAGCGTTGTCCCCCACGCTGGCAGTGCAGGAGCCAGCAGAGGCTGCCCCTGGCAGCGGGGACAGAGAGGGCACAGCCTGGGGTGGCCAAAAGGCGCTGCCTCGCAGGGTGCTTGCCAAGGGTGTCCCCCTCTCCTCTTGACCTCCCTGCCGGGACAAGGAATGCTCATGTCTGCCTTGGGCATGGGCGTCCTGCGCTTCCAATTGTGGCACACAAAATAAACTACGGTTCACAAAGAATCCCAGAATGGTGGGGTGGGAAGGGCCCTCTGGAGCTCATCCCATTCGGCAATACCTGCCAAAACAGGATCACCTCCAGCAGTTGCACAGGAGCATGTCCAGCCTGCTGCTGGCAGCACTTGTTCTGGAGTTGAACTCAGGCTTTTCAAGCCCATGGCTGGAGTTCATCACAGCCACTCTGGAGCAGGAAGCTCCCAGGACTGTTTTTATTTCCCACACTTCTATCAGCATGGCCAATGCCTCTGCCTGTTCAGCCTGGAGAAGAGGAGACTGAGGGGGGCCCTCAGAGCTGGTTTTTGTTTCCTTACAAGGGAAGGAGGAGGAGAAGGTGCTGAGCTCTTCTCTCTGGTGACCAATGACAGGACCCGAGGAAATGGCAAGATGTGCCAGGAGAGGGTTAGGTTGGACATTAGGTACAGGTTCTTCACTCAGAAGGGTGGTGGAGCACTGGAACAGATCCCCAGGGAAGCAGTCACAGCACCAAGGCTGACAATATTCCAGAAGCATTTGGACAACGCCCTCAGACACACGGTGTGAATGCTGGGGTTGTCCTGTGCAGGGATGGGAGTTGGACTCAATGATCCTTGTGAATCCTTCCAACTTAGGCCATTCTATGATTCCTTTTATGAACAGAACATGAGTTTGGAAGGCTGAGGGTACTATAGTTTGATTTCTGTGTCAGGATTGCATCCCAAGCACCTGGGCACTAAAAACATGAAAAGAGGGAATTAAAATGCCCCTGGGTTCAGGAGGCGAGTGATGGAGCTACAAGTGTTGCTTTGATTGGGCAAAGTCCTCGGGGCTGGATGCTGTGACAGTGGCCGTGCTGTCACTAGAGGGCTCCTGGGCTCTTTGGTGGCATTGCCGGTGTGGACACCTCTGGTTCACCCTCCCTGTTCCTGCTCTGCAGACAGCCCAGCCCTGCTGGCCGTGACAAAGGGACCCGCACGTTCCCCCTGTGAGGGGGCTCCTGGTGCTGGGCAGGGGCTGCCTCTCAGCCAAGGCACGAGGGGATTTGTCCCTGCCGTAGCACCTACTCACCACAAGCCAGGAAGGTTCTGGTAGGGCTGAAGATTCAGCAATTGTCCCAGATCTCCAGAGGCCACAGCAGAAGAGGAGCATCCCCACGTGTCCAAGCCATGGGGGGCAAGTGGCTGGCCGAGATGCAAAGGAAGAGACTTTAGGGCATGCTCAAGGAGGAGCGTGAGGAGAAGAGTGAGGAGGAAGCAGAGGGGACCTGCAGGAGAAGGCACTGCTGGATTAAGGTGGTCCCTGCTGGAAGTGGCATCTCTGAAGGGACTGCAGCTCATGGAGTCCCCGTGCTGAAGCAGGGACACCACAGACAGAAGGAAACCCATCGAGGAGCTGCCACTGGAGCAAAGAAGCAGTAGGAAGAGGCTTTTGAATATCAGCATGGATGGGCAACCTGTTCCAGTGTTTGACCACTTAAAAGAATGTTCTCTGCTGGTCAAGTGGAATTGCCTGGGTTTTTATTTTGTGCCTTGTCGCGTCTTGTCCTGTTTGCAGGAAGAACCCAGAGGGTGTGGCGCTCTCTTCTTCATTCCCTCCCATCAGATATTTGAAGAGCTGTGCATTGTCCTGTTGTTGAACATCACGAGGTTCTCGGCCCAGTTGTCCAGCCTGTTGAGGTCCATTGGGATGGCAGCACAAACCTCTGGTGTGTCAGCTGTTCCTTCACATTTCGTATCACCTGTGGAGCTGCTGAGGGTGCCTCTGCCCCACTGGCCAGGTCAGTAATCATAGAATCATTTGGTTGGAAAAGACCTTTCAGATCATTGAATCCAACCATACCTGTCCACTACTAAACCACATCTCTAAGAACCTTGTCCACCCAGTTTTTAAACACCATGAGGGATGGTGACTTCACCACTCCCTGGGCATCCTCTGCCAGTATGTGACAACCCTTTCAGTGAAAAAATTTTTCCCTCATATCCAATCTGAACCTCCCGTGGCACAACTTGAGGCCGTTTCCTCTCATTCTAACCCCTTGTTACTTGTGAGAGGGGATCAGCATCCACGCCACCACAACCTTTTTTCTGGGAGCTGCAGAGAGCAATGAGGTCTCCCCTCAGCCTCTTCTTCTCCAGACTAAACAGCCCCAGGTCCCTCAGCTGCTCCCAGAACCACTCGGCTCCAGATCCTTCCCCAGCTCTGTTCCCTTCTCCAAAACCAAACTCAAGATTCAAGACACGGCCTCACCAGCACCAAGTCCAGGGGACAATCCTTTCCCTGCTCCTGCTGGCCACACCATGGCTTATCCAAGCCAGGATACTGTTGGCTTTCTTGGCCACCTGGGCCATTCTTGGCTCATGTTCAGCCGCTGTCGACCAACACCCCCAGAGCCTTTTCCGCCGGGCAGTTTTCCAGTCACTCTTCCCCAAGCCTGGAGCATCACACGGGGTCGTCATGACAGGGATGCAGGACAGGGATGGGTGAGGATGCAGGGTCATCTACTGCTCCTGCCCTGAGGGGCTGAGAGGGGGTGAGGGGACCCCAGGCCCTGCCCCCAAGCCTGTCTTGGGCCGCACGCCCAGCTCTGCACGTGGTGGGGACACAGGGTTCATGGGGACACAGGATGGACTCTGGCCTGGTGACGCGGGGGCAATGAGGCAGCAGGGCCGGGGCACCCCGGCCACATCCTCCCGGCTGGTGCCATCTGCGGGACCACGTCACCATCGGCCCTGCTGCGTGATGGCCCGCGACGGCCCAACCCTGGCCACACCGAGCCGCTGACCCGTGCCCAATACGACATCCTGTCTTCCCGTGCCAGCTGACCCGCTGCCCTGTGCCGCGACATCACGACTCTGCCCACTGGGCCGTGGTTCCTGGTGGGCAATGGTCACCCTACAGCAGTAACAGGCCCTGGTGCCCGACCCAGAAGGCCCCAGCGTGCTGAGCCTGGATGAGTGCACACTCATCCTCCAAGCACCGGTGCCCACAGCAGGCAGGGCTGCCCCAGCTGGGCCAGGTACTGGGAGCACTACAAATGCACCCATCTTGCCTAGTTGTGGGTGCCAGTGGGAACCAGTCTGGGGCCTTCACCGGGGGTCCCGGGGTGCACTGGGGCCAGGGAGCCCAGGGTAGAAGGCACTGAGCTCAGCATGGAGCCAGTGCGGTGCTGGGTGGTATCGGTGCTGGGTCAGAATCAAGCCCAGCACTGCACCTGGGGCCAAGCTCGGAGCCAGGCAGACCAATACAGGCCCAAAGCAGATTGTGCTGGAACCAAGCTCCTCCTGCGCCGAGTTGAACTGGGTAGACTGACCTGAGCTGAGCTGAGCTGAGCGAAGTCAAGACAAGCCAGGCCGAGCCAGGCTGAGCCCAGTTGAGTCAAACTAAGCCCAGTTGAGCTGTGCCATGCCCAGCGAGCCAAGCTAAGCACGGTTGTGCCCAGTTGAGCTGAGCCAAGCTGAGTGCAGCAGGCTGAGCCAAGCCAAGGCCAGTCGAACCAAGCCAAGTCCTGCCCAGCCAAGCTGAGTCAAGCCAAACCAAGCCCTGTCTAGCCAAGGCGAGCCAAGATAGGCCCAGTTGAGCCAAGTCTGGCCAGGCTGAGTCAAGCCAAAGCCCTGTACAGCCTAGCCCAGATAAACTGAGTCAAACCAAACCAAAGCCCTGTCCAGCCAAGCTGAGACAAGCCCAGTCGAGTCCAGCCCAGCTAAACCAAGGTGGGTTGAACACAACCAAGCTGAGACGAGCTGTGCCGCGCCAAGCTAGGCCCAGCCAAGCTGAGTCCAGCCTAGCACAGCCGGGCCAGTCGAGCAGACTACAGCCAAGCACAGCTGAACCCTGCCAAGCCGGGCCCAGCCGAGCCCAGCCAAACCCAGCCCAGCCGAGCTGAACCGACCTGAACCGAGCTGAGCCAGGCCAAGCCGTGCCGAGCCGGTCTGCCCGCGCCGCCCTGCCCGCGCTCGTGCTGCCGGCGCGCGCTGCCAGCGCGGGGGCGCGGCGCGTGGGGGGGCGGGGCCTGCGCTGCGCGCTCGGCGCCGGCCAATGGCGAGGCGGGCGAGCGGGTGCCGGGCGGCGAGCGGGCCAATGGCAGG